>CAJNJA010012823.1:0-12933 GCA_905231915.1 Symbiodinium necroappetens | reverse complement strand
TCACGTTTTTTTCACGTTTTCCCTAGGAAAACGTGAAAAAAACGTGACCATATAGGCGCCGCAAAACGTGAAAAAAAACGTGAAATAAACGTGAAAAAAAGGTGGAAAAAAGGTGAAACAAAGGTGTCCGAAAACGTGGAAAAAACGTGACGCCGGGAAGGGCTCCTAAAACAAACGTGAAAAGAACGTGGACCGCCCAGACACCTCCCCAGCCCAGCCCCCCCCATCCCCTTCCCTCCCCTCCCCGCTCCTCCCCATCCTCTGCCCCCCCGCCCTGTCGACCCCTCCCTGCCCCCTGCCCCTCCGTCCCCCCCTGCTGACAGGGACAAAGACAGAGAGAAACCGAGATCTGAGATAGCGAGACAGCGAGCGAGAGGGAGGTAGCAAGACAGGGAATGTGTTCTTGTGTAGGATCTTTTGTTGCTGCTATGTTTGCGTTATGTCTAGGTTTCTTCTGCGTCGTGTACAAGTTGTCCACGTTTATTTTTATGTTTGCTCTACATTATATGCTTGCTTTAAACTTATTTCGCGTTTTTTTCAAGTTTATTTCACGTTGTTTTCATGTTTATTTCAAGTTTATATCAAGTTTATATCAAGTTTATATCAAGTTTATTTCAAGTTTTTTTCAGGTTGTGTTTCACGTCTTTTTAGCGTGTCACGTTTTATACACGTTTTTTTGTACGTTTATTTTACGATCTTTGCACGTTGCTTTTCACGTTTTTTTAGGGTCGATGACTTTTAATTCACGTTTATTTTACGTTTTATAGATGCAGAAACCACACCAGTACTAGATAGTCTCGCCGACATAATCCTAGCCTAGACAATGAAAACCAAAGATGTGTCTGCACAAACTACGCGCTAAACGTTCTGAATGAAATGACTCCATATAAAACATCCGTCAACCCTTCAGCGCAGCTCTGCAGCCTGTACAGCCCTTATCGAAGCCTACCAGAAGTGCTGACAGTACCCCGGACTCTACCCCCCCCCCCGAGCATCCGGCAGTGTGCCAACCGTCGAGAGCAAAGCCAAGAACTCAGCCTGCGGAGTCTCAGGAAGCTACACAGCGGGGACTCGGGTGAATTCGGGTTTCGGGTTTAGGGTTCTACCGATTAGGAGCACGCTAAGGCGGGTTCCTATATATCTACAAAGGGGCTTACTATATAAGTATATAAGGGTTCCTATATCTACAGGGGGCTTACTATATAAGGGCTCCCAGAATAAGAACGAGGAACTCTGAGAGCTTGGGGTGCTGGAAGTGTGGGCTCTGGCCTTAAGCCATATAAGCCCTAGAGGCTCCCCGAAACCCAACAAGCCCTCCCCTATGAAAGGAGCCCTTACAGTACTGTTTAGGGTCTAGGGTTTAGGGCTTTGGGTTTAGGGTTCAGGGTTTAGGCCTTACAGAAACCCCTTCTGAATTTGAAAGGAGGCGTGGCGAAGAAGCAGTGGTGATGACAGCAACAGCGGTAGATCATTCTGATGACGAATATTTCTCATTAGATATAACTTTAACTAACCCCCTAAACTCTCTCGGGAATAGGCCTCCTTCTCTTTTAAACTCTTTTAATAGATAACCGGGAAAGTCTCTTGAGACTACTCCTCTTTCCTGCCATAGTTCACCCCAGAGGACCCAATACCCCTTAATTAAGGAATATATCTTAAATCATAATATTAAGGCCCCTCTAATTTAAGGTCTATTCCTTAATGAAGGGGTATTGGGCTCTCTGGGACTAGGACCCCTCCATGCTCCTAAACCCTAAACCCTGCTCCTAAACCCTCCATGCTCCGAGTGGGCCTCCCAGCCCTCTGTTCGGAGGTGGCCTGGGCGGGCAAAGAACCTGAGCTTCCGGGGGGAGGCTTTCGTTAGGTGGGTTGGTTTAAAGTTGAAAGTTTAGGGCTTAGGGTTTAGGGTTTAGGGCTTAGGATTAGGGTTTAGGGTTGTTAGGGTTTAAAGTTTAGGGTTTAGGGCTTAGGGTTTAGGGTTTAGGGTTTAAAGTTTAGGGTTTAAAGTTTAGGGTTTAGGGTTTGGGGCTTAGGGTTAGGGCTTGAGGGTGCAAGGCCGGCTCCAAGTCAAGGTGGATCCCAGCCCACGCTCCACATGTACAGAAGGCTGAAGCGAAGAGAACTTGAATCAGGGTTTTTTTTTTTGTCGCCTCTTTTCCTTCCGCACGGTTTGATTGGTCAGAATGCCTAGCAGGCGGAGGCAGGGTGCTTCCAGATAAGCCATCAAAGTAAACTAACCTCGCTCACCCTTAACTGCATAGCCCCAGGAAGCTGCCCTAGATAGTTTGCAGAAGCATCAGGCGACCAGCCTAGCAGGTAAAAGCACAGAAGGGGGGGAAGACGAAACCAGCCGGGGTACAGTACCAATACGACTGAAAGTTGCTAGGTGGCTGCTTCAGGGCTCCCCGGCACTGGCCTGGCACATCATCCGTTCGCATAACCAGCAAAGGTTTAACAACTGAGTCACCACAGAACGAAGATGTCAAGCAACTGGTGCACAGGCCGAATCTGTACAGTCCAGGTCAACTATGCCCGCCTCGCAAACAAGATGTGATATGCAGCTATGCCCTCCAAAGGGCGGGAGTGTCATGGTCAGTTACGAGTATGACGAGCACACAGCTTGCGAACCACGGTAAGGCTAAATAAACAACCAAACCATGATGTTGGCATGTACTGCGTGCTCTGTCTGTTGCTACAGATCGGCGCCACTCTCAGTCATAGTTTCCAGCCCTTCGTACATCATGCTGCCACCCGTGCCCCACTGTTGGCTTTTAGGCGTCTTGCCGGCGACCTTCTCCCGAGGACTCTCCCTCCAGGATCAGCGTGTCAGCATCATCTGGCCCATGTTCCGACCCCCTTGGCCCTGCCGGCGGCGCCGGGCGGAAGGGCACCGTCTCAGAGTCACTGCTGCTCTCCGAGCCGCATTCCGAGGGTCGCGGGACGTAGCGGTATCCCCGCTCCAGGAGGAGCCTGTATAGGGCCATTGCGCCATTTCCATATCTGAGGACCACCATGTCGTCGCCTACTGTCCCTGCCAACCAGGCTCTGTAGGTGTCCTGGAACTTGGGGCTGGCCATTAGCGACTTCCAGTTCTCACCCAAGTAGTTGAAGCGGATGGTATTTGCCAGCGTTGGCTCTTCTCCTCTCGGTTCAAGTTCAGGGCCTTGGTTCTCCAGCGGCGGGACGGTGTCGGGGATGGTCTGCAAGGCTTCGATCTCCCTGATGGCCTCGAAGAACTTCACCATGTCGCCCCCGCCCAACTCCGACACCTGCTCTGCCGTGGCATGGCCCCTGATCCATCTTGCGTACATCTCCCGGGTGGCCTGGTCATCCATGCTGTAGCTGGCTCTCGGCTGTTCCACCCCTCCAGTTCTGAGGCGGGCTTCCTCCTTCTGAAGGTGCTCGCGAGCCTCAGCCTGCGAGATAGGTTGCCCATGGAGGTAGTGTCCTGGGGCGCTTTCCGTCATGGATATCCCCAGCTTGATCTCCTCACCAGCATTGACCTCAAACTCGGAGTAGTGCTTGGTGCCCCCTCGGTTGATTTCCACTGTCAGTCTGACCTTCTTAGCGGGGCGTCGTGTGGACAGGCCAAGGTTCGCCTGCAAGGTCAGCTCGTCCTCCTGCTTGGCCCGTGCTGACTCTACTTGCTGTTGATGCCACTCGTACAGGGCAACGTCCGCCTGCTCCTGCGCCTCCTCCTCTTGTGCTCTTGCCTCGTAGAGCTGCGTGTCGTTGAGGGGGACCGGGTTGACGTGGACCACATCCGTGGAGGAGGCCGGTTGCCCTGGTCGGGGTTTCGCCAATCGCCTCATCCATTTCTCGACCCACTCCTCTTGGGCTGCCTGTTCTTCCCCCTCAGGACACACCTCTTTCGACTCAGAGTTTGCCGCCAGCACCGCCTCGATGGTCACCCAATCTTCCACGTAGTGCATTTCCACTTCGAGTCGTTGGCGGAGTCGTCGGGCCAAGCGTGAAGCGGTACCCTGGGGAAAGTCTTGGAGTTCGTGGTGGAGGGCCAGTTTGTCTTCTCTGATCCCTTGGCCCCTTTTGCTGGTCCTTAGCATCCCCGTGACGGTTCTCTGCATGAGCTGGGACTCGTCGCCTTCTTCCACAGGCTCGCCGGGTTCAGCGTCCACAGGTGTCGGTCGCGAGGATGAGCTGCGTTCTCGAGCCGCTTCGTCGATGAGGCCCATAAGCTCTTCCCTGATGGCGGCTAGGACGTTTGGCAGTGCACCTCGCATCTCTTCCACCTCATCGGCAGAGTGTTCCGATAACGTTGCCCTGACGTTCTCGACTATCTCTGTAGGCAGCGTCATCGGCATGGTGGCCAAGTCGGCGGGCACGTTGAAGGAACCCCCGTAGGGGTCAAGCCCCAGGAGGATAAGCCAGAGGCCCTCTGCATTGTCGGCCTCTGGGCCTTCTGTCGCATCATCTGGTGTGGCTGTCGCTCCTCCTGCTCCGTCCGCCTCCTCATCCGGCACTTCGACTATCACTTCTTCGGCCTCGTCCTCGTCCTCAGGCTGTCGATGCCAGGGGGCGCTGGCACACCTCCGTGCAAGTAGCGAGCGCGGAGCAGCTGGGTCGAGAGACCTCGTTGAGGACGACCTGTGCTCCGGCCTGGCCGACTTCCATATCATCTTCGCCGTTTGGTACTGAGTTTTGGGTCTCCGGGCTTTCAACAGCCACTTTTTCTGCACCAAGGCTGCAGCATCTGAGTCCTCCTCCATCCTCGTCGCAGGGACCATACTTTCTGTGGCCCCGGAGCTCCGTCCACGAGCGTTGATCTCTCCACTCAGACTCGTCGAGGCGGCTGTAGCTGGCTGTCTTTCCGGTGTCCGCGACCTGCTCCTCGCCCTGCCTTCTTCATGCGGGGCGCATGCCTCCGAGCTGCTGTCCGAGTAGGAGGGGGTGTCTGGGCCCTCCCGGTGTGGGCTCATCCGCGTTGAACGGGTGTTCCGGTCGTACACGTCGTGCCCCCAGCAGGGCGGGTAAAACTGGAGGTCATTGAACTGCTGAGCCAACATACTCCTCCTGAGGTAGTCGACGAGGTTGCTTGCAAACTCTGGCACTTCTCTCTGCGCGATCGGGTCGATATGCATGGGGCCCCGCTCTCTCTCCCGCTTGTATTTCTCCCTGGCCCAGAGCCTTCTAAGGCCGCTTCGGTATTTCTCGGAACGGAGGGACCAGTCTTCTCCCTCGCACTGCAAGGCCACCTCATCCATCGAGTTGGCCAGCGTTTCCGCATCCGCTCTGCGGCTCATCATGTCATAGCCAAGCTCAGCCGCCGTTCTGAACCAGCCTGGCGTGCCGGGGTCATCCAGGGCGTCGTGGAAGGCCATCACGGAGACACTGGTCGAGAGGAGGTAGGTGTGGACCCCAAGGAAGGCTGTCTCGTCCGGTATGGCCCGGTCGGCTTCCGGCCACTCTGTGTAGCGGTGGGCTTTCACTCGGTCATGTAGGGCATGGTCCCCCGGTTGCTCTCGTAGTCCAGGGCTCTGTCCAACCCCTCTCTCCCCAGCTTCCATGCCTGCACTGTACCTGGTGTCCTGTGACTTTACATCTCCCGAGCAGTGATGACGTCCTGGTTCTGGATGGTGCCCCGAAAGTTCAGCTCGTAGTCGGGGTGGGTATTCTGGTAGGCCCCCTCGGTCTTGGTCGGGTAAAACAAGAGGTCCCGGTGGCGCTCGTAATTCAGAAGCTGGTCCCTTCTTTTGGCCTCGGTCTCGAGTTGGCGAGGCAGGGTACCTCGGTTGCTCTCGTAGATCAGGGCTCTGTCTTGTCCATCCAGCGTCAGCTTCCATGCCTGCACTGTACCTGGGGTCCGGCGACTCTGTATCCCCTGGCCGGTGGAGTTGCAGTGGTGCTGGACGTGTTTCCAGGGACTCCCCCCCTCGTCGCCATCTGGCAGGCCCCCTTGGTCGAGATCGGGCAAGGCAGGAGGCTTCTGTTGGTTTCTCATCGTGGAGCCTGGCCTCGTCCATCGTGCATCTTCATCATGGCCCGGTTGTGCATGTTGTCCTGGGAGTTCAGCTCGCGGCCGGGGCGGGAGATCCTGTAAGCCCCCTCGGTCATGGTCGAGTAAAACAGCGGGTCTCGGTGGTCCTCGTGGCTCTGAACCCTGCCATGTACTGCGGGCAAGCTCTTCCAGGACTAGGGGTGTCCCGCTTTCCTGCAGCTCTGCATCTCCCCGTTGGCGAGGTCGTACTGGTCCTGGGTGCTGTCCCGGGGGTTCGGCTTGCTGTCGGTGTGGGTGTACTGGTAACTCCTCATGTTCGTAATCGGGTAAGGCAGGGGGTCCCGGTGGTTCTCGTAGCTCAAAACTGTGCCCTACTTGTTGGCCTGTAGGGTCTTCGCCGCACCGCTGGCCAAAGGTTGGCGAGCAGTTCGCAGCATCGAATTTCCTGTCCTCTTGGGTCCAGCGAGACCCGGCTTCAATCGTGTAGAGGACCATGAACATGTTCATCACGAACGTCGTCATCATGGGCATGGAAGGGCTTACAGTCGGCCTACCAAGCTGGACAGGCAGGCCTAGAGTGGCGCCAGTGGCTGCAGCGCAAGATCAGAGCTAAACAGTGATGGTCGAACAATGTGTCTGCGGCTCAAGCTGATCTGCAAAGGAACTCGACAGCGAAAGGCTCTCTGGATGTGAAATTGCAGTAGTGCATGTGTGATACTGTCATTGCTTCAGGCTCGCGATGGTTTGGGGGGGGGGGGGGGNNCATTCGCCCTCCTCCACCATGGCATGCGGGGGGTGTGGGTTCGGCGGCATGTGCACTTCCCCTGTCAGGGTGAGTTGTCGTCCTGTGGTCCAGGCTACGTCTGATCCATTCTGCTTCGGCTTGCTTCCAGGCCTGGGGGTCTGTGGCAAGCTGCCTCCAGTCTTCCCGTGCTGCAGCACGGTTCAGTCGGAGCTCATCGTTGGATAGGTATGGGTAAAAGGAGGCTGGGTGCCTGAGCCCGGTGGTCATCCTCTGTTGTTGCCTCCACCAAGGGTAGGTACGGAAACTGTCAATGAGGCTGCTCGCCGGTGGCTTGGTTCTGCGAGCGGCTCTTGCTATGTGTCCTTTGTACCCCCAATATCTCTGCAACCATATGGTGCTCCACCGGGGGCTCTGGTGATTGACAAGGATCTGCCGGGCGGCTCTGCGGCTGCGAGTGTGGTATTCCAGCCAAGTCTCGCTGCTTCGTCTGCGGAAGCCAGCCATTCTTGCTACTAATTCCAATTGCAGACTGTTCACTGCCCCCATGCCCTGCGGGCTTGGCGGTGCCGCAGCAGAGTACCATAGGGCCGCACCTGCTACTGTAGAGGAGAAAAGTTTGAGTCTCTCCTTCAACGGTGTGCGGCACTCGAGCATGTCGCGGGAAGCAAAGTACTTCTTCCTAGCCTTGGCCAGGGCTGCGTCCATCAGCCCCGCAGGCTTGAGGGGTACACTCAAGGCGATGCCCATGACTTCCAGAGACTCTCTGCTCTTGACGGCTACTTTGTCGAGTAGAAGTGGCCCCTGCTCAGTCGCATGTGGGCTGGCATAGTAAGCTGTCTTCTTTGGGTTGACCATGAGCCCCCATTCTGCCAAGGTGCCACTAAGAATGTCGTATTTCTTCTTCAAGTCGCGCTGACTACCCGACCACAACAAGCTGTCGTCCATAAACAACAGGTCGGTGATGCAGAGGTCCGGGGCAGCCCCGATAGTGCTGGGCCACTCAGCATGAGCTTGGGCTTCGCTAAGTGCAAGCTCCATCGCGAGCGAAAAGAGCCACGGGCTCTCTACTGCGCCCTGTCTGATCCCTCTCGTCTGCCCTATGCTTTGCTCGCCCCATGGTGTCCGAATCACAGCCGTGCCTGGCATCAGTAGGCGCCTCCAGCTTTCGAACTCGAGGTGCATGTTCTCTGGTAGAGCTTTTTGCAGGTGTGTGAGGGCTTTCACTCTGTCCAAGCTATCGAACGCTTTACTGATGTCAAGCTTGACCCAGTGCAGGCCCCATCGCCACTCTGTGTCAAGCTGAAAGGATCGAATGGCTGTATACACGTAATCCGCCGTTTGGCGTCCGGAGTGCGAGCATTGCTCCGGTCCAATCGGCTGGATTGCTGCACGGGTTCGCCTCAGCAGCATAGTGCCGTACACCTTCCCGACCGCACTCCCCAGGCTTATGGGTCGGAGCTCTCCGGGGCCACTTGGGGAGGGTGTTTTGGGTAAGAGAGTGACTATGGTTTGTAGCCACTGCGGCGGGATGGGTCGGCCCTGTCGGATATCTTCCATCCACCTGAGCAAGGCCTTGGCGGTTTGGTCGTCCTGCATGAGGCTTTTCAAGAGCTCAAAGGAGGTGAGGTCCATCCCGACTGCTTTCCCTTTCTTGCCGTTCTGCACTGCCAGTTCCAATTCCTCCATGCTGAAGGGGTTTGACTCCGGTCGGCCACGACTCCAGGAAGGGAGCGCCCTGCCACTCGCGTCAGTGAAGAGGGCTTTGAAGTGAGAGATGGTCCACTGTTGGGGGTCTTTCCCAGCTGCGAAGGCCTCCTCAGACATGTGAACTGCCCAGGTGGTCCCGGACTGCGTCTGTTTGAGGTCCTTGTAGTCCTTCCAACTGCGCTGCGACGCTCGCTCCAGTTTGTCCCTTTGCCACTGATCATGAGCCTGTCTTCTGGCTTTGTGGGCTGCTTTCCATCTGGCCTCTCCGCCGTGCCTTTTTGCCTCCCGGTACATCTGCTTTACTTCGGGGGGGTCCTGGTACCGAGTGCCCGGCTTGGGTTTGGTGCGGTCTCTGGCAAGCTTCATCAGTACGTCCTGGTCGACTTCGCCGAGGCTGGGGAGTGAACCTGTGACTATCCGGGGCCCTGTGGCTATGATCTGAGGACCTCTCCCCTTTCCTGCAATCTCCAACTTGAGGGAGACTCGGTCATGGTCGCCACCAATCTGGGTGTAGGATCTCTCCTCAATGGAAATGCAGGGAAGTGGTGCCCCCGAGATCGCCACCCCATCGATTTGTCTTCCTTTAGCCCCTGCTCGGCGAGGCCGGCTAATGGGGGTGTCCCACTGCTCTTCACTGGGAGGGCAGAACTGAAGCCCCCTTCCCTCGATTTCAGCCAGCAGGTTGTCTGCTCTCCCCGTCGTGGGCCGGAAGCAGCCTCTGCCCCCCCCTCTACTCCAAGCCATTCTGGTGTTGAAGTCGGCCATAAAGACAACAAGTTGGGGGTTCGAAGCGAGTAGTTCCTGAACCTCCCCCGCTGTAATATCATCCGTGACCCCTGTGCTTAGTCTGGCCGACCCCACCCAAACTTCAACTTGGGTCGCCACGTGTCTCAATCGGGCCCATACACCAACATGGTTCGCCTTCCTCCTGAGGCATACGAACTGATCCGAATCAAAGAGGATGCCATTGCCTCTCCACTGTCGGAGGTCGTCTCTGAATTGGACGAGGGTGTAGCGCTCATCCACCTTAGTCGTTTGCCACCCTGCTTGGGTGCGGGGCAGCTCCTGAAAGCAAACTACTGTGTTTGAAAGGGAGTGTACTACCTTGATAGCAGTCAGTGCGTCTTGCACCGGTTTGCCACCAATGTTCCAGGATACGAATTTCAAAGGTTGTGCCTGTAGCTCACCGGCCCTCTCCGGGCCTGTCTGTACATGTTGTGGTGCCGAGGAGGGGTGGGTAGACTCCCTCCGCGTACAAGGCTTCGGGCCTGGATCTGGCAGCATCTCGCGACGGGACCCAGGGGGCCCTAGATGGGGCCCTTCATGAATTTCATGAATTTCAAAACTTGCAGTGGCAGCTTGTCTAGGGCTGCCCCCCTTATCGTCTAGTTCTTCGGTTCAGTAGTCCATGAGGTTCGACCAGCGATCACGTAGGTCACTCTCAGAGCAGCCGATGACACGACCGGCCGTAGTGAGATCCACCCATGCCTGCGGGACCTTCCCCTCAGCAATCGTCGCTCCCACCGGCTTGCCACGGGTAGCACTGCCCAGGAGCACCCCCCTCAGCCAGAGCGATCCCGCGTTCCACTCGACATCCATATGATCACGGAGGGCGGGGTCAATCTCCATAAGCATTCGCTTGAGTTTCCCGGCATGACTGGAACGAAGCCGTTCCATCTTGGACTTCGAGAGCGAAGCCCACAGGTTCTTGTCCGACTGCATATTCTCGGAGCGGAGGTTCGCCTCTCGGACCGCTTGGGCAATCTTGATCATCTTCCGCTTCAGGTCCCCTTCGGTCTCTCCCTGGCCCTGGGTGACCAAGCCCAGCGCGTTGCCTCGCCGGGGCCCCGTGGTGAAGATGTCATCAAAGTGCTGAAGGGCATTGATTTTGGAAGCTGCTCACGAAGTTCTGCTAGGAGCGTGTCCCTGTGGGTGTCAGGGCCCCAGCCTCCGAAGATCATCTGGTTCTTGCGGGCCTCGTTGCCCCTGCCCCCCCCCACTGGTAGCAGGTCCAACTCCCCCTGCTTCAAGTGCCTGGAGCCTCGCTTCAACTCGATCCCCCTGGTCGCGCAGCTGATCAATGTAGTCGTTGTGCCGGTGGATGTCCGATTGAATGGCTTTGATCTGTGCCCCAGTGCTTTTCTGCAGGTCGGTGATGGCTGCGCGGATCTGCTTCTCCTGGTGTTCTTGCAGCTGCTGGCTCTGTTCGTGTAGAAGAGCCCGGAGATCCGACAAGGTGACGGGCCCTCGCTCTCGACCCACTGGAGATGTGTGCCCCTCACGCCTGTTAGCCTTCTGAGGTCGGGACTCGTCGAGATCAGAATCACCCGATTCAATGACCCCCGGGAGTTCTTTATTGTCCAGCCCCGGTGGTGGCATTTTGGCTTTGCCGCGCCCGCTGGCCATGTCTTGGTGCGCTCACGCGGCGAGGAGGGCTCACGGGGGCCTCTCGAACTTTTTTGCTGTGCTTGAGCTTGAGCCAAAATGGCTTGAGCCAAAGCATACCTTTCCCCTACCACGCCATGCGACAACCCCCGACCGTACCAGATGGCCCTAGAGTGCAGAACCTTTCTGCTACGCTGCAGTTGATCGAATTTGGGGATCAAGCAACTTCAGTCTTCAACGATGAAACCTGAAGCCCTAAAGCCTCCAGACCAGCACCCGACAAATTCAGGGCTTAGGATAGACCCCTAACAAGACCCAACCTCCTTTCAGTGATACGAGCAATGCCACAGGCGCCTTAACAGAAGAGGCCCTGGAGTCAAAGCCCTGAAACCTGAACCCGAGACTCAAAACCCGTTTTGAAACCTAAACCCCTAAACTCCGAAGCCTTAAGCCTGACAGCAAAAGCCAAACTGCCTTAACCGTGAGCCCTAGCCTTAGCTCACGCCAGGCCGCCAGATCAACGGAATCACAGACGCGGATTGGAAGACGCGGAGCCCGCGGAGGAAGCTGGAGATATACCGTGCCTACGGGCCGCAGAAGAGTTTGAAGTATCGCTTTAAAAGGGTGGTGTGATGTATAGTTTTAAGACTGCTTGTGGGGCTTTCTCATGCTGCGGTAAGGCGGTTTGAAGTTGTTTTGCAGCGTTTGTGAAGCTGCCTCTCGGGTGTTTTGAAGCTGTCGACGGTATCTTGAAGCGGTTCCAGAGTTGCTCAAAGCCGGTGTAGGGGTTGAGGGGGTTCTACGATTCTACGAAGAGTAACTCTTCAGACTACTAGAGAGACAGTCAATTGGGGGCAGAAAGGCTCTGGGGTTTCAGTGTTCAGGATTCTGGAATTTCAGGGTCCCTCAACCCTAAAACCCCCGGGTCTTCGAAGGGGATATGGATCTGAGGTCCCTAACCCTAAACCCTAAACCCTAAACCCAAAACCCTAAGGCTCCGACATGCAACACTTGCGGAATGCCCCTTCGTTGACCAAACGGATCAAAGGATTCTTTTTGAGGCCTGCATCGTCAGGCCGCATTCGTCAATGAAGCGGCAGCAGTCGAACACGTAGATTGACACACCTTGCTTCAGGGCTGTGTAGGATTTAGGAGCTCGTCTTGCCGCTGAGGATGTAAGAGTCTTAACAGTGTTACAGATGGCAGTCCCATTGGAGCCTGCGGCATCCTAAACTAAAGCCCTAAGCCCTAAACTCCAAACCCTATGATACACTAGTCCTAAACTAAAGACACTGCGTCATGAAGAAACCCCACAGAAACGAGGGCCCGACTCAGGATCAGAACCATCCTGCACAGGTCACGCAGCTTGGCGCCCCCAAGCGGACTTAAAAGGCGCAGGATGTAGGGGCTAAGGGTTTAGGGTTTAGGGGATATGTAGGGAATGTAGGGCGTCAGGTTTAGAGTTTCAGGTGCAAGCTTCAGGCATTTAGGAGGGTACGCCCTCCACCCCCTTGACTGCATCTGTACGTGGAAGCCCTGCTGCGCTAGAGCGCTTCGACGTGTCACTGCGTGGGAAGCTTCCGCTGCAAAATCACAGCACTGGTGTCCCCATGTTTATGCCGACATCGAACATAACGGTTCTTCACGAGCCACGGCGGAATGCAACCTCACTCCGTTCAATGCTCAGCGCCCCAAGCACGCTGAGCTATCCCAAGGGGCTGCGTTCTCGGAATAAAGCCGGAGAAAACCGTGCAATGTCAGACACATACGATGGTCACACAAAGAGCGCTAGCTTCAAGACCCTTGCCAGGGCAAACATACAGCCTTTTGCTTGCGCAACTCTTCTCACGAAGCTCGCGGCTGTCTGAAAATTCTGAGACGGAACACCATAGAAAGCCGCAGTGACTCTGGTCTGTCAAGCTATGCCCAGCACCTCTCATGTCCCTGCAAGCAGCCCTACGAAAGGCCGCAGAAAGAAACAGGCTCTGACTGTGCAGTGGGAACATGAATCTCTGGGCGAGGACTGAAGACGCAGGCCGTGGCTTTCATATGGACTCTGACTAAACTGTGCCTATGAAACCATGCACGCCAACGAAACAGGTGCGGGTGCAGTGCGTGTGCGCTGTGCTCACATCCTTAC
>CAJNJA010012822.1:0-12933 GCA_905231915.1 Symbiodinium necroappetens | reverse complement strand
TTTTTTTTTTGGGGGGGGGGGGGGTACTGGGCTTTACGGATTTGGGATTTCAGGCGTTGGGCTTTCCTTCATTGGGGCTTTAATGGGTTCGAGTTCGCGGCTTGAGGAGTTTGCGCTGAGGGCTTCAGGGACTTTTATCGCCTACAAGCATGTAGGGTCATGGAGTCATGGATGCAGGGTTCTTGGTGCCTACTTGTGTACGAGATACATGTTGCGGGCAGTGCCGATGTTCTTTGCATCTTCGTGTTTGGGTCCTGCCTGTTTCCAAGTTTGGGGGAAGGTCGGGTAGGATTTTCGGGCTAGGTATGCGGGTGATGGAGCGTCGAAGCCGAGGCAGTACTACTGCTTGGAAATTCTTGAAGCTTGGGTTGCAGAATGGTGACCTGGCTAGGGCGCTTAACGAAGATTTGTCTAGGCCCTGCAGGGTTTGCCGTAAGTTTGAAGAGCTCATGGCTATGAAGAGCTCACGACTAGACCCTTGACAATACCACACATTGCCCCTAGAATGGAACCCAGATACAGACCTATAGAACCTCGTGCAAAGCCTTATACAACCCTTGCAAAGCCAAGCCTACGCCCCGCCCCAAAGTCCTAAACCCTTAAAGCTCTTTGGAGATCACAGCCGCACACACCGCCCACCGCCGCACCCTAGACCCAAAACCCTGAGCCCTAAGGCCTAAACCCTAAAATCACTAAACCCTAAACCCTAAACCCCAAACCCTGAACCCTAAACCTTGAACCCCTAAAGAACCTACCTTTTTACGGTTCCTTTTTTATGAATTCTTTTTATAAGTCCTTAAAAAGGTAGGTTATTTGGGGTTATTTGGGGACCCTGAACCCCTAAGCCTAGCCTCCGCCTCCGAGGCTTCGATGGGATGGCGAAGATCTGGGCTCGGGACGGGACGCTGATCTCGGTGCAGCGCCCGTGTTTTTGGGGTTTTATAAGGCTTATAAGGTTTAAGTAGGTTTAGGGTTTACGGTTTTATAAGGCTGTAAGGTTTTAAGTAGGTTTAGAGTTTAGGGTTTTATAAGGCTTAAGGTTTTAGTAGGTTTAGCGTTTAGGGTTTTCTAAGGCTTAAGGTTTAAGTAGGTTTAGGGTTTAGGGTGCAAGGTTTGGGGTTTCGGGTTTAGGGCCAGGGTTACTTGTATCAATCATATGGCCCTCGCCCACACGGGTGCGAAGTGCGTAATAGTATCCATTAGTTGGGGTGCTTTGGGTGTAGGTTTAGAACAGTAGCCAAGTTAAGTGGCTACTAATGTAGGTGAGTCCCCGGGGTAGCTGATAATTGTTAGGTTCTTGGACCCTTGGGTAGAGTCATCTACCAGGTTTTTCTAGAAAAAACCTGCTAGAAGATTTTCTAGAAAAGCTCATGATTACTCGGTTCTTGGATCCTTGAGTAGATGTCATCCAGTCGTTTTCCAATTCGGCCCAAGTCCTAAACCAGAAGGTCTCTATATCCTCCCTAAACCCTAAACCCTAAACCCTAAGGCCTCTGTATCCTACACCTTAAGAATAAAGCCTGAACCCTAAACCCTAAGGCCTCTGTATCCTACACCTTAAGAATATACCCTAAACCCTAAGGCCTCTGTATCCTACACCTCAAGAATGAACCCTAAACCCTAAACCCTAAGGCCTCTGTATCCTACACCTTAAGACTAAACCCTAAGCCCTAAACCCTAAGGCCTCTGCATCCTACACCTTAAGACTAAACCCTAAGCCCTAAACCCTAAGGCCTCTGTATCAAGAATGAACCCTAAACCCTAAACCCTAAGGCCTCTGTATCCTACACCTTAAGACTAAACCCTAAGCCCTAAACCCTAAGGCCTCTGTATCCTACACCTTAAGACTAATCCCTAAGCCCTAAACCCTAAGGCCTCTGTATCAAGAATGAACCCTAAACCCTAAACCCTAAGGCCTCTGTATCCTACACCTTAAGAATATACCCTAAATCCTAAGGCCTCTGTATCCTACACCTTAAGACTAAACCCTAAACCCTAAGGCCTCTGTATCCTACACCTTAAAAACTCAATATATTTCAGAGCTCAGGTTCTTAGGGAGATCCGGGGAGAGATAAGATTCCGAGTCCCGCGGTGAGTGGGCAGCAGCTATAGTTGTTGTAGGGCTGGCTTCAAGGGATTACGATTATTGTTATTGGTATTATTATCAGTAGTAGTATTACTATCTTATTACTATCAATATCATTTTTATATTATGATTAGCATTAGTATTACTACTCCTATTACTATTACTATTGCTACTACTGTTATTACTATTATTATTATTATTGGTATTACTATTCTTATTACTATTACCATTATTACTATGATTATCATTGTGATTATGATTATTATTATTAGCTCCAGCAGGCTCTCAGCAGGGTTGAACCCAGTCATGTCGAGTTTCGAGTTTACTACTACAAGGCGTAAGATAGATGTCTAGACAAGAGAGGATGTATGATCCACTGCTTACTTCTTACGGCATAGAGGCATCGACAGAAAGCATGAACAACAACAGCACAAGTGTTTCGAACAACAGCAGAAGCAAGTATGGAGATACCGGCAAGATTCCCGTGATCCCATGAAGGGCTTGGGGAATTCGGGCGGCGGACTTGGGCTGTCAGGATTTTTGATACCGGGTTTGGAGTAGATGGCTCTGGCTCCGGGCTTAGAGTCAGGTTTGGTTTGGGTTCAGGGTCCTTTAGGTCGTGGTTCCGGTGTACCTTTGCAGCGCTTAAGAGTTAGAGATAGGGTTGCCTGTAATAGTAGTATATAGAAGGCTAAGTAACTCAAATTGCCGGTGCTGTTCCTGTAGGGTTAACTTCTTTTGCTTAAACTCTGCCCGCTTTGACGAACTGCAGAGTCATCGAGATGTTCTTGAGGGTGTAGCGTAGATGTAACCTAAACCCACGGCCCCGAAGTCAATTCCCAAAGCCGCCTTTTAACCCTCCGGCCCCTTAAACCTGCAGCCGTTCTGAAGCCTTCGGCTCAAGACCAGGAGCCGCTTGTATGATCCATTGACATCCAACTAACTACCACTAACTCCTCGCTCTAAGGGGGCTCACAGATGCATCGGACAAGCCCTCAGCCCTCAGGAAGCCTGCCTGGATCTGGATGTGGGGTGCTGGCTTCAGGAAATAGCCGTGATTAGTAGAGCTCTAGGCCCTTTTGAGGCTGAAGTCTTAGGCCACATCTCACCAAAATCCTGAACACGCAACCACACAACGAATCCCTAAACCCTAAACTCCGTCATCCTAAATCCTTAACCCTCAAACCCCTAAACCCTAAACTCCTAAACCCTAAACCCCTAAACAAAACCCAAAAAAGTCTTGGAGGTGCTCCGAGCTTACGGCCAGACACCGTGGCACTTCCCGGCCGAGGAGAGGTGTAGAAGGTTTAGGTTTGAGGGTTTAGCATGAGTGTTTAGCATGAGTGCTGAAGGGTTTGAGGATTTAGGGGTTTGAGGGTTAAGGGTTAAGGGTTTAGGGTTTAAGAGTTTAGGGGTGTAGGGGTTTGGGGTTTATTGTTAAGGGTTTAAGGGTTTAGGGGTTCAGGGGTTCAGGGTTTAGGGGTTTTGGGGTTCAGGGGCTTAGGGTTAAGGGTTTAGGGGTTTAGGGGTTTAGGGTTTAGGGTTCAGGGCTTACAGGTTTATAGGGGTTTAGGGTTTAGCGTAAAGTTTAAAGACGGTTTAGTGTTTAAGGAGGTTCGAGTTTGAGGGTTGCTTGGGGCTCAGGCTTGGGTTTACGGTGAAGGTGTTTTCTGTTTTTTTTTAAGGCTGAGGGTTTCAGGGAGCTTGCGGTCGAGGGTTTTGTGGCTGAGGGGCTCCAGGTTTTTTTGTGAGTGCCAGTCCAGGCCGGGCTTTTGGGTTCAGCGGGTTGCAGACTGCGGAGCTGGGCTTCGTGATGTTAGGCTTGGGGCTTTAAGGGTTGAGGGGTTTAGGGTTTTGGGTTTAGGGTTTGGGGTTTAGGGATTGTGATGTTTGGGGTTTGTGCTGCGAAGTTTGAACATCTTGATCGTATACTTCCTCTGCAGTCTCATGTAGCCCGAAGCCCATGGACGGTTGTTCTCCGCTCAAAGAGGCAGTGATATGTGTTTTTCGGTCAACGAACACCCGAAAAGCTGATGTTTAGAGCTCATCATCCTCCATCATTCAACTGAAGGCTTCTGATCCCTGTGTGCCGCTGGAAACCCAGAACTACCTCCTTGAGAAGGCCGGGTTTTTGGCTTTCCTGGGGGGGTAGGCCGTAGACCCTAAACCCTGAACCCTGAATCCTAGACCCTGAACCCTAGACCCTAAACAACCCTAAACCCTAAACAGTTTAGGGTTTATGGTTTAGGGTTTCTGGTTTAGAGTTTAGGGCTTATGGTTTAGGGCTTAGGGTTTAGGGTTTATGGTTCAGGGTTTAGGGTTTAGGGTTTATGGTTTAGGGTTAAGGGGGTTTAGGGCTAAGGGGGTTTAGGGCGCTTTGGTCCGATGAAGACTCTAGGCGGTCGCGGCCTGGGGGCCGGGATCCAGGGGTTTCATGGCTAGGGATTTGCTGGCGCCGGGTTTAGGCATTGAAAGCAAGGTCAGCATGAAGGGGCATTTGAGAAGCCCTAAACCCTAAACCCTAAGGAAGTCTTGTATTTGGGTTTCGGCAGGAGACCCCGAGAATGGTGTTGGACTCCCCTCGACCCCGGCATCGCGTTTGGTTTGCCTGTCCCGAGTGTCGTTGTCACGTGTTGCTTTGAATACAGACGTCTGACTCATAATTCGTAGTACCACTTTCTCGTCCCCATAAAACTGTACAATTACATAGCACCGAAAAGCCACATCCACTCATTAGAGGCCCTGCGGAAAATCCTCAAACTAGAAAGGCCTAATATCTAATTGTCAAAGCCCCTTAAGTTGACACCTTAAGCCCTGAACCCGGAACCCCTAAGCCCTAAACCTCAAACCAGCTTAATTCTAATTATGCCGAAAAACTCTAAAGCCGTCCCTGCTGCCAGGTCCGACAAGCCGGAACCTCAAAGTCGTTCTGCCAAGAAGGCTTTGGCGGTTTCGTCATGGAAGTACGTGGCTTTGAAGGTGGCAGGTTGTGTCTGAGGGTGTCGAGGCGTTTAGCGTAAACCCTAAACCCTCAACACAGTACTCTAAATCCTAAACGCTGGCTTACGGGAGTTCAGGGTTTGGGTCCTCCGGGTCTCCATTCAGGATTTGCTTGGAGCATCTTCGAACTCGGCTACGTACCTTCTTTGAGGTTATGCTCCTAAGCTGCGCAAACTCCCCGAAAGCCCAATAAGACCCTGTCAGACCCAGATTTTTTGTTAAGACGGTTGACGATTTAAATCCTGCATTACCCCTAGTAAGGAATATACCCCAGAGTTTAGGGCTCTTAAGGTAATGCAGGATTTATTTCATCAACTGTAGTGCAGGTTTGCAGGTTTTTGTTCCATCAGCAGTGGTGGCGGTTGCGCTCTAAAGGTCAGAGTAGTAGGTCGAAGTTTCGGTAAGATGTTGGAGTTTTAGTTCTCCGCGTTTCCGGCTTCGAAATTCGGGGCCTTCAGAAACTTTAGGAGAACAGTACTAGGGATGTTTTGGGTTTGGGGTCCAGGGTTTAGGGATGTTTCGAGTTTAGGCTTAAGAAGCTGGCTTCAACGCTGGCTTGAGGTAGTATTTAAGGCAAACTCGGCAGGGTCTCTCCAGCCCTCATCCTTAGGCCCTGTCCGAACACCAAAGCCTCAACCCTGAACCCTAAGGTCCACAGCCTCTGCTGGGAAGAAGGAGTTCAAAAAAGACACATTCCGAAAGCCCTAGATCCTAAGCCCTCTAACTCTAACCCTAAGATCCTAAAGCCTTTAGCCCTAAAGCCCTGAACCTGCAACCTAAACCGAAGTGCACTTGGGCTGAGGCTGCCGTGGCCAAACCAGCAGGGATCTCGGTTGGCGTCTCAGCTCCAAGGGCCTAAACTTAAATGATGAGGCGAGTAGATGAGGAGGGCAGGGCTAATCTTTATGCGTTGTCAGTACTGCTGTTTTTTCGGGCTAGAAGTGTACTATAAGCTCGCATATGTGTTTTACAGTTGTCTTACTCGAAACCCTAAACCCTGAACCTAAAACCGTAACCCTACCTGCGAAGTCCCTTGATACCTTAGGTAGGGAACCTGAGACTCCGGCTGTACTTACCTATAGGAGAGGGTCCGAATCTGTTCTCAGCACAGCACTTCAAGTCCTGGGACTGAAAGGAGTTTGCACGATGTATTTCGACATACTTATCCAGGACATTTAGGATTCCAGCATCCTTTCGAAGATTCGCAGCTTTGCTTGGGGGCTTTGCGTACCCAAGACCCTAAACCCGACGACGCCATTAAATTCGAGCCGAATATTTCAAATCTCAGTCACACGCCTAAGAGCGCGGCAGCGGCAAATCGAAGTCAAGACCTCTGACCTCAACACTAAACCGTGAAACCTAAACCCTATCCTGAAACCTAAACCCTAAACCTTCAAAAAAGCAGCTCAAAAGCAACGCCCGAACGATTTTAGAAGTCAGGCCATCGAGAATGGCTACTCGAGAGGTGGGTTCGAGTCCAGGAGTTTTGGGGCTTAGTTTAGGGTTTGGGGTTTAGGGTTTTGGGTTTTGGGTTTGGGGTTTAGGGCTAGGGGTTTGTGTTTTGTGTTGATATTGTTGAGGGCGCACCCCAACCCCAGAACCCGAAACATCCCTGGGTCATCGGGAGGAAAGGGCTTTATACAAAGTTCTTCATATCACTATCCCAATCAACCTCTCGTCATCCCTAGACCCTACACCCCAAAACGAGGCTACTGCACTTGAAAAAGCAAGAAGCTAAACCCTAAACCCCCATATTTAGCCCCCAGGGAACCCTCGGCCCCCAGGCCCGAGCTCACTTCCCGAAGCCCCTAAGCCCCAAAATCGAAAGTTCTCGTCCTCGAAGTTGGCGATTTCTGAGTTGAAGGCTAGGGTTTTGGTTACGGAGCTTGTTCGGGTTTGGGGCTTTAGGATTTATTGTCTTATGGGGTAAGCATGATCTAGCTGGTACAAGTTGCGCAAACTTCGGGAGAGGGACCATGGCCAGTACGACCACTTTGGGTCTTCCCTAGACCCTAAACCTGTGTGGGCTTCATGACTATTTTGAGCACGTGTGTTCCTGCTTGCTCCTCTTCTGCAGCACTGAAGTTAAACGTGTTGCCTTGTGCAGCGTCCTGCCAGCTACCAATTTTGTGTAACTTCTTCGGTCCAGTAGACCGAGCCTTTGTCACGGCTTCTAAGTGAGGGTTCTCACTCCTCAGCGCATGCCCCCATCAATAAAGCCTATGCACAAGTTCCGATGTATAAAGATATGTTCACGTCCTAAGCGACCGTAGGAGCAAGGCAGAGATACAAACAACTCTGAAAGAACAACCCTAAATCTAAACCCCCAAACCCTAAACCCCTAAATCCCTAAACCCTAAAACTCTAAACCCCTAAACCCCGAAACCCTAAAACTCTAAAGCCCCAAAGCTGTAAACCCTAAACTCTAAAATCCTCAACCCCTAAAGCCCTAAACCCTAAAACTCTAAACCATAGCCATAGAGCCCATGGTGGCCTCCAGTCCGAAGTTGTGGAGCCAGCCAGGTAAGAGCGATGAGGTGCAAGCGAAGCATGGCAAGGGTTAAGTTTAGGGTTTGGGGGTTTAAGGGGTTCCGGATTTAGGGTTTAAGGGGGTTTAGGGTTTAGGATTAAGATGCAAAGATGTGTCTTATTCACGCAGGGACTTAGTGAGTGGGGCTTAACAGTAAGGTACTGATAACCCCCAGTTACAAACTAAGTCGCCCGAACCTCTTATGTAGGCATGGGGGCCATATCGGCAAATAAACCCTTGAGGTTCAGGGGTTTTAGGTCAAATGACTAGGATCCAGAGAATGTGGGATGTAGTGTACGGGCCTTAAAGCCTTTAAAGCTTTCCAGGTTCAGGGCCCAGCGCCTAGCTTCAGGTGTAATTCCCAGGCAACCCTTCTTTGATGATTTAAATCCTGCATGACCTTAGGGGACCCTAAACTATGGGAATTATGGTATATTCCTTATTATGGGTAATGCAGGATTTATATCATCAACCGTATTGCTGATCAGGAGGCCCTTGACCCTGCACCCAATCAAATCTCCAGAGATCTGCACTTCGCAGCCTCCTCCAGCACCAGATGCACCCGAGTCTTTCCCTTGACAATGGTCTGTGGCCATCAGCATAGTCACAAGGTGGTAACACAGGTCGCAGAAGATGCTGGCGATTTTTCTCGTCCACATTACCCCTCAGTCCTGAGCAACGTCTTCTTCTTTCTCTAGCCACCCTCAACCCCAAACCCTAGACCCCAAACCCTAGACCCTAAACCCTAAACCCTAGGCCCTAGACCCTAAACCCTACACCCTAAAACCCTAAACCCCTAAACCCGAACGCCCTTCGCTTTCCCAGTCCCCTTGCCAGTGGCTTCAGTGTTAACGCATCCGCAGGGCGCCGGGTCTTCGAGCCCCAAAATGTTCCCAAAATGTTCCCAGAGACTCCAGTATCCCTCAATTAAGGAATCTACTTTAAATCATAATATGAGGGATCCTACTATACTTTAAAGTATATTCCTTAATTAAGGGATATTGGAGTCTCTGGGTTCCTGAAGTTTCGATTTTGGTTGCTTCTACACGAGCAAGTGGGGTTGCTTTTCAGGGCTGTCAATGTACCCAGCGACGGCCCGACGCCCATTCCGTCTGCCTGAAAGTGGGCTGACGGCTGCAAGACAGTTGTGAAACACTCACAGCTTGAAATACGAGTATGTGTGCTTGCTATTGCCTGATGGTTAGTGTTCGGGGCGGGGGGTCTGAGTTGTTGTATGCTGCCTTTCTGTCTTGCCAAAATCAAGGGCATGTGCATGGGGATCAACAAGCCTCCTTACGCAAGATCCCGGGTTTTGCGTAGGAGAGATATTGGTTGAGTTCTGGCGTCCTGGATTTCTCCGGTTGGATGCCAAGAAACGAGCACATCAGGTGGAACACAAGGAACTTGCACGTCCTACAGTTGTCCTAAACCTTGCAGCAGGATGAGAGCGGCGATGAAGACAAGAGCGAGGATTTCGATGTGTAGGGGGCGATGTTGATGACCGTGCTGATTTTAAGACTACTTGAGACAGCTGCGGTCGATGATGGTGATGATGCTGATGACGATGATGGCTCTGACGATCAAACGCTGGAGGAGGAACATTAGAGTGATACCCTAAACTCTAAACCCTAAACCGCCAAACCCCTAAATGATACTCAGCCTCCAGGTTGCTCCGTTGTTGTCTCCTCTCCTGGCTCAATCCGTTTTCGCAGCTGGCAGAGAGACCAGAGTTGGGCTGTCGGTTTCAATGGTGTAGTTCAGGGTTTAGCGTGCAGGGTTTAGGGTTTAGGGTTAGAAGTATGCCTTTAGTTCGCATCGTCGTGCAATAAACCGTTTGCAACTGCTGCAACTGAGATACCCGAGTCGAAACTTCATGACCGAAACGGATTCAAGGATTCGCATTCTCACTCATGACACTCAGCTTGCATGCGCACAAGTATATCTACCAGAATCTACCAGCCCCTTCTTCTGTAGCCTTGACACCCAGTCAGTTAACCTTTGCACCTATCCACTGCTTAAAGATCCGAGAAACCCTCCTTTCCGACCCATTGAGATCATGATACCTTCCACAACGACTCTGAAGAGTTCTCCAGAGATAAAAGTTGGTTTTGGAGTTTCTGAAATTAGGGGAGTTTGGGCGTGCTGCCCGGACCTGACCCGGTGCTGAGCCCAGGGAAGGAGAGGGTTTAGGGTTTAGGCCTATGTGAGTTGTTGGCTTTTTACAGGCCCTAAACCTCTAAACCGTAAACCCTAACTAAACCCCTAAGCCCCAAGCCCTAAGCCCTCTATGAGGGTTTCTCTTTGGCTCCGACAGGGGCTTTGTAAGTAACCCAACAGTCGAAGCCCCAAGCCCTTTTTATACGGGTTTCTGTAGGATTTAATCTTGTTTTTACATGGTAAAATAGGCTCGGGCTCTTGAAATAGGATGTCTTCTTTTTCGGGTTGCAGGCTTTCGGGTTTCAGGGCTTACCTGGACCCCAAAGACCTTTACCTTGTTAAGGACTTATATAAAGAAATCATAACAAGGAACCCTTTACAGGAAGGTTTTATAGGGTTTAAGGTAGGCCTTCAGGCCTCTTGATTTGGGCTTCAGGGCGGATGCAACCCTAAACCCTAAACCCTTTCAGGGCTTTGGGGTGTTCGGTTTTGAGCTCCCTGGACCTTGGACGCATCTCCCAAGGCGCCGAAAGGGTGAGTGATCCCTGGACTTGCGGTGGTTTCGCCTTTTGGGGCTGTAGGGCTTATGTTTCCCTAAGGGCCAATGTGCCCAAATGGTATATTCTTTGGCCAAAAAGTACCTCTATCGGGACTACTGGAAGGCAAAATTATATACTAGTTGGGTACATGGACCCTTAGGGCTTTAGTGCCTGAGAGCTTTTGGGGTGGAGGATTTTCAGCTTTCTCTTTCGGGGCTGCCAGGAGACTAAAGACACAGCGGGATTCGATTGTCCAACGTCCTGTTGAACCTTTCGTGGGAAGCTATTTTCTGGTATAGTATTTTGAATGTAGAAAAAATGGTACAGAGTAGTAAAAAGTGCTCCGAACTTCAGCCCTTGAGTATCATCGGCCCTACTTAAAGGAGGGTTATAAGGACGGTGACTGTACTTTCAAGTACCGTTAGCCCCAAGTCGCATCCTTATAACCTTAGTTACTGAGTCCCACGATCTTTTCAGCAACCCTTTACATCTCTTAACTTTCTAAGTTCTCATTAACAGCCCATGCAAACCCTGTCCATGTGCCCTTAAATAGTACATACTTTGGCCTTACTTAAAGTAGTCCCTTTCTTGATAGTTTGGGGACAGAGTTTATACTAATTGGGTACATGGACCCGCAAAGCTTAGGTGCAGCAATGGATCCGTACAAAGTTCTCGGAGTCCCGGCTAGCCAGGCACGTGGAGCAATTCAGAAGTCAATGGGTTCATGGGGTCGGGTTTTAGGGTTTAGGCTTTATCGGGTTTCCGGGGTTCAGGGCTTAATGGGCAGGTAAATCACACAAACATCAACCTTCCATAGTAGTGGGTTGGATGTCTTGTAAGAGGCTATGTAGGGCAATTCATCCCATTAAGCCTTCATGAATGCTTTGAAGCACTGCTACTAGTTATCCTGTAACCTATTTACAAATTTGTATAAAGCACGCTGTTGCACCTGCTGATTCGGTCCCTGCTCGAGCAACTCCTTCAGAAGCCCTGCCGTCACTGCCGTCCCTACATAGACTTCGAGTTCTTTCAACTTGGGTGTCTGTCTGGTCTAGGATCTTTTGGGTCTTGGGCTTTAGGGTGTTTAGGAAGTTTAGACCCTCTGACCTCTAGCAGAAGCCCTACCCTCAGCGCTAAAGGCCTGATCGCAAATTTTATCACGCACCTCGGCAGGTGGGATGAAGACAGGTGAGACTAAGGATCCCTTTCCTTATGGTCTGTTGCATCAGTGCCTCCCCCCACCTACCTTCGTCCCAACTTCGGAGAATGTCCAGGGCTTCCTGTCCAGGTAAAGCACCCGAGCGACATAGACAAGGTACGGCAGCGAGCCAAGAAGCTGTTGGGGACCCAGGCAATAGGGTTTAGGGTTTAGGGTCTGAGTATTTTCCATTTTTTGTTCCTTCGGGTTTATCTGATGACACTGACACGATCATGCACCCCTAAACCAGTTGGGACGCAGGCAGACTGGACGTGGTGTTTTCCTTCGAGCCTAAGATGCTGCAGCTATGACACAATGTCTCGTTACAGAATTGAGTCACTGTAGCATCCACAGGATACAACTGTAGGACCGTAATGAGTTGTGTCTGCAGGTATGTATGTATGTATGTATGTATGTATGTATGTATGTATGTATGTATGTATGGGTGTATATGTGTGTGTATGTATGTGTGTATGTATGTATGTATGTATGTATGTATGTATCTATGTATGTATGTATATATGTATATATGTATGTATGTACATGTGTACGTATGTACGTATGTATGTATGCATGTATGTACGTATGATATGTGTGTATGTCTGTCTGTCTGTCTCTCTGACTGTCTGTCTGTCTGTCGGTCTGTATGTCTGCCTATCTGTCTGTCTGCCTGCCTGTCTGTATGTCATATGTATGTATGTATGTATTTATGTATGTATGTATGTATGTATGCATGTGTGTGTATACTTAAGCAAGTAAGTAAGTAAGTCAGTAAGTAAGTAAATAAGTAAGTAAGTATGTATGTGTGTATGCATGTGTACGTATGTGTGTATGTGTACGTATGTGTACGTATGTATGTATGTATGTATGTATGTATGTCTGTTTGTTTGTATGCATGCATGCATGCAGGTATATATACATTTATGCATGTGTGTGTATGTGTATATATATATATATGTATGTATGTCCATGTATCTGGCGTGTGTAGGTTTCCTCATTACCCCATCATTTTCCTGCAGCATGGTAGCTGAGGCTCAGTGAGTGTCCTTGTTGGATCGGAATCCGTTTTGTCGATGTCGTCGCTTCTCTGGATGTGAGCATGGCCTTAGCCCCGAAGGTGTGAGACAGAAACGCAAGCGAAATGGGTTTACGGTTTAGGATTCAGGGCTCAGGTCTCAGGGCTTAGGGTTGCTGTCGGAAGTTACAGGACACTTTGCATTCGACAAGCTTTCCCATACGCTTTGCTTGCCTGCATGCAGCTCTCGCAAGTTGAAAATGCTGACACCCTAGCAGCACTTGCGTGATAGGCTTTCGAAGTGAAATTACACAAGTGGCGAGCGGGGCTGGGGCAGCAACAATCACACCCTGGACCCTGAGAGCCCTAAACCGAAAAGCCTTAAAGCCCCCTAAATCCTAAACCCTA
>CAJNJA010012821.1:0-12934 GCA_905231915.1 Symbiodinium necroappetens | reverse complement strand
AAGTAAGTAGGTAAGTAAGTAAGCAATTATGTATGTATGTATGTATGTATGTATGTATGTATGTATGTATGTATGTATGTACGTATGTATGTGTGTGTATATATATAGTATACATATATATGGTATATACTGATTGTATAAATACATACATTTACATATATAATATATATATATATATACACTTAATTAATTAGCTAATTAATTCATTCATCAACTAATTGATTAATTACCTTAATTACCTAAATCAGTAATTAGTTAATTATTTCACCAAAAAGTAGTAGTGTATTATCAACACTTGCAAATAAGCAATGTGCGTACGGTGCGAGTGCTGCTGCTTAAGCAAGGTTTGCCGTCATGCCAGAATCAGAGGAATCGTGGCTAAGAAGTCAGTGCTCTACTTTTTGATATTTTCGTGGATATTCGTGGGCCGGTTTGCTGGCTGCGTGGGCCCACGCACAATCAATCAATCAATCAATCAATATATATATATATATGTAATGCATAGAGAATCCCAGCACTAGTTGTCCTTAATCCGCTTTCCAAGCTCTTGGGGTTTACTATTGAACCCTAAACCCTAAACCCGAGCCTCTGGGAGCTTCTTCAAAGCACCGCTCCTGATATTTAAGGGTTCCTAAACCCTAAACCGTGTAAGCCCAAAGCTCTACACCTATGAGCCCTAATAGGCCTTTTGGGGGGTATTTTCCAGATTTTTTTCGCATTGCGCCTAAGAAATCTTGTTAACTAATATTTGTTTGAGGCCTTGAACCCCCCAACCCAGATCAACGTCTGAAATGAGCACACACTGAGAATCGAAAGAAGCAGCAGGACACTTCGTAAGAAGGATTCTGAAAAGAGCCTGTAGGAATCCCACAGTCCTAGATCGGGGGATAGTTGGCTGCTCAGGAACGGGGAACTTTTTAAGTATACTTCTCCAAGCCTCCAAGCCCGAAGCCCTAAACAAAAGACTTCGTAGGTAAGCTCCTCTAGTTTAGGGTTTAGGGTTTAGGGTACTTGTTGTAAACTTGCCTAGGATCTACGTACCAAGAAGCCGAGCCTTCGAACCATGATCTATAGTGGTGGAGACTGGGCGCCTAGGGTTCAGGGTATAGGATTTGGGGGTTTGGAGGTTATGATTTTAGAGTCGGGGGTTGATGGTTGAGGGTCTAGGATATTATGGGGTTTAGAGTTTAGAGTTGATGCTTTAGGGTTGAGGGTTTAGGATGCTTCGCACAGAGCCCCTGCAATTTTCAGGCAACAGCAAGGGTGGCGCGCCTTTGTCCTCGAAAGGCGCCGAGAGGGACTACGAGGCTTGGCGGAGTCTGCAAAAATGGGGGGGTTTCTGAAAATGGGGGGACCCCAATTCATATAGTACCCTGAATAGTAGGATCCTTATTATAAGGACCCCAAATTAAGGTAGCCCTTATTTCCGGAAACTCCCAAATGGTTCGGGGTTTAGGGTCAAGAGAAGTTCCAAGACTCTAGATCGTCATCGTTCGTATACATTATATGTATATATACTGTGGCACACCTCATAACCTTATAAATTAAACCCTAAACCCTAAAGCTTCTATTACAAATCCGCACACGCAAACCCTAAACCGACACAACAACCTCCAAACAGAAGCTCGCAAGGTCCTTTGTAGTAAGCCTCATTCTCAAAGGGTGCAACAGGTGGGATGAAGCTTTGTCCGGGGAATCCCAAAATAATAAGAGTTCTTATATTTAACGGATTCGGATCCGTAATCCTTCCTACGTTCATCCCACCTTTTCAGGCCTCCAACTCCCAATCCCTTAAACCCTTACTTAGGGAAGATACTTTAAATCTTAGCCGTAGGGTTCCTATATCATAGTTTCAGGTCCATTCCTTCAACCCTAAACCGTAAATCCTAAACCTTAACGAAGGCGTTTGTGGAGTCTCTGGGCCTTTTCAGCCCTTCCTGGGATCCTCGAATACCTACCACTCCAGGGCTCCTGATCAGGGCGTTTTAGGGTTTTAGGGTTTCGGGTTGAGGGTTTTAGGGTTTCGGGCTTTAGGGTTTCAGGTTGAGGGTTTTAGGGTTTCGGGTTGAGGGTTGAGGGTTTAGGGTTGAGGGTTTAGGGTTTAGGTTTAGGGCCCCAAAAATCTAGGTTTGTTGGGGTTAAGGTTCCCCTGATATCGAAGCACAAGGCTTTCTTAGCCCCTAGATAAGCCGTAAACCCTTTATTCCCCAAGCTCTTTAAGCCCTACACCCTCGCAACCACACACCAGCTTGAAACCCCCCAAACCTCGTTACATCCGATGTGGAGCCGCCCTTAATTGAACCCTTAAAGGAACCCACCCCTGAACCCTACCCAGAGGGTCCATATATACTACCATGATGACACTAGGTCCCAAAAGATCGCCGGTATTGTGGTGTTGGCGACTTAACTCCATAAGCCAAAAACCCTAAACCGTAGATATGGTTGATGATATAAACCACCCTGCAATACCTCAAGGACCCTAAACTATGGGAATCGTGGTACATTCCTTATTGTGGGTAGTGCAGGATGTATATCATCAACCGTATGGACTAAACCCTAAACTCTAAACCCTAAACCCTTAATCCTAAACCCTAAACCCTCATGAGTGAAGCCCAGAATCCAGGGTTCAGCCTGGAAAGCCGAGCGGCGAGGGCGCTGGGAACCAAAGGCGCAGAAAGAGGCCCTTTGGAGGGGCTTAAGGTCTAGGATTTAGGGTTTAGGATTTAGGATTTAGGATTAAGGGTTTAGGGTTTAGGATTTAGGGTTTAGGGTTCAGGATTTAGGATTTAGGGTTAAGGGTTTAGGATTTAGGGTTCAGGATCTAGGGTTTAGTGTTTAGCGTGTAGGGGTTTCTTTTCAGGGTTCCGCAAGGGTGTTCTTCAAGGGCTCTATAAAGGGATCTATAGGAGTCTTGGGCTTAGGGGGTGAGGATCCCTGAAAGGCGTCCGTTTAAAGGCTCCTTCTGTTGATGATATAAATCCTGGATTACTTTAAGGACCCAAGACAATGGGAATTATGGCGTATTCCTCATTATGGGTCATGCAGGATTTTTTTTTATCATCAACCGTTTCAAAGGCTTCTTCCAAGGATTTCTTCAAAAAGGGCTCCTTCTAACAGCTCCTTCATGCTCAGGGCTCCTTTTCAAGGGTTCCTTCAAAGGTTCCCTTAAGGTTTCGGGAGGGGGGGTGGAGGTGGGGTTTTGGGATAACAGGGTAAGATAGGGGCCTAAACAAATACTTGTACTCTTTTGGGGGTTCCTTGTTGTAATTACAGTATAATATACCCCAAAACCCTATTGAAGTTATTAAGGCCCCTGCATTATGCAAGCCCCGCAAGTTTATTAAGTGGTACTTAGGCTCGAATAGGGGGAAGTCGGGGCGTGCTGGAGTTAGTTGGTTTGGGGTCTAGGGTTTAGGATCACAGGCTCTCTTACAGGGAATCTGATGCAATTAAGGCTTTCCTTATGGACTTTTCTTGCAGGGCTCCAATGACGGTGTCCTATGTTTTTGAGGCATGTGTCTGCTCCGGCGTCGATCCCATTGCTGCTCACGGTTTAGGGTTTACCTTAACCCCAAATAACCTACCTTTTTAAGGACTTATATAAGGATATCATAATCAGGTACCGTAAAAAGGCAGGTTCTTTGGGGTCCAGGTAGGGGATTTAGGGTTTAGGGTTTCGGGTCTTCCAAGCGCTCGCCATTCACAGTTCGGCGCACAAAGTTGCAACTGTTTGTAAGTGAGACTTGGAGCGGCGAGTACTTGAAGGAGCTGGAGAAGGTCATAAGCGGCATCTTAAAGGACATGTCCGCGCACCCGGCAAGCGGAAAAGCTGAATCAGTTTTCCTCGCACTCGGCAAGCAGTATCGACAATCGCTTTTGGTCCGACATCACTGAAGAGCCCACTTTGACCAGCCTGTCTCAAGGCAAAATGTGATGGCTGTCTCTCCTACCACTGGTTTGCTGAGCTATGCTGAGGTCGCGGCGGTTTCGGAACCGTCACTGCGCAAGTAGACAGACCCTGGGCCTGCCACCCATGCGAAAGCTGTTGTCGTGCTTCGCCTCGGTCGTAGCAGCCGTAGCATAGGGGCCTAAATAGTTACCAGTACCATTATTATTATTATTATTGTTGTTATTTTTATTATTATTATTACTATTATTATTATTTATTATTATTATTATTTGTATTTTTATTTTATTTTATTTTTTTTTGGGGGGGTGTCTTATTATAAATATAGCATAATATGCCTCAGGACCCTATTCTAATTATTTTGGGGGGCTCCTTATTATACATATAGTATACTATATGCCTCAGAACCCTATTCTAATAATTACAGAGGCGCCTACATTTGTCATGTTATGCATCCTGGCTGACCGGGAGCAGAAGGACATGGTTCGGTGGCTGTTTTTCTTTGTTCACTCTCGCAACTTGGAAGGCCAAAATTGTAGGGTTTAGGGTGTAGGGTTCTCAAAATTGCAGGGTTTAGGGTGTAGGGTTCTCAAAATTGCAGGGTTTAGGGTTTAGGGTTCTCAAAATTGCAGAGTTTAGGGTTTTAGGGTTCTCAAAATTGTCGGGTTTAGGGTCTAGGGTTCTCAAAATTGTCGGGTTTAGGGTGTAGGGTTCTCAAAATTGCAGGGTTTAGGGTTTAGGGTACCCAAAAATGTAGGGCTTAGGGTTTAGGGTTCTCAACATTGTCATGGGTGCTTAGGGTGATAAGCATGGCCCAGGGGTTTGAATTGCGAGCTTGAAGAGTGGCCCCTCATCGTCCCGTCTCCCGTCTAGTCTGTCTATACGGGTGTTTCAACCTGCCCCCAAAAGCTTCTTTGAGTCCCTATGAAACCCTAAACCCTAAACCCAAGAAAAGCCCCTGTATTAGGTACGCCTGAGGACCAGCGTACAAAACCCTACCTACATTCTCAAGCCTGCACTGTTGAGCTTGAAATCTGAAGACACCAAAGCTCAAGATCTAAATCCCATATGAAAAGCTTGTCAGCTTGTCTTACTGCAACCAACATCGCAAGCACCCCTACCCTACCCTGCACCCTAAACCCTTAACCCCTACAACAGAGCCGCGACAGCGAAGCCCAAAATCCAAGAGCTAGAATCTGTGTGCAATAGACGGGCCTTAAGAACTATCCATACGGGTAGGTTTCCTCAGGCTTCCGTAGCTTAGGATTTAGGATCTACGGTGTAGGTAGTCTAGCTGACGCTAATTGAAGAAACCCCGAATGCCCTAAGGCCCCTACATAGACTTACCGGTATCTGCGAAGACTCCCTTACATACCTACTCCGAAGTTTCTCTGAGCCTTCAGGTAGGATTTAGGGATTGGGGTAACCGTGAATACCTGGGCTTCGAGCGCACCACATCCTCAAAACTCCCAAATAGAGTCGCCAACCTGAGCATTAAGGACCCAAGGACTGAAATAATTAGGTGGGTACTTGGGTTTCCGATAGTCGTCTTGCACGTTAACGTTAGTATTTGGGAGAATATCTGCTTATGAGTCATGATTCATTGGGGTACCTGAGCCCTTGGGGTAATTGCAGTCCTGTGACGTGTTTCCCTGTTCAGGTTCGTTGCATCTCCGAAGCCTAGCCTGCAGAGAAGAGATTCCTTGCATTGCAGTATAGTCTAAACTCCTGCAACGGGGCTTACACCGGGCATTACTATGGGGGATAACTAGGGGTCGTTTAGACTAGACTGTAGCGCTTTATATAGGCGTCGGAAGAAGTAACGATACTATTCCTGAGGGTTCCTCAGTCACGCAACTGTACTATAATATCTCATCTCCCCAAACTCTTCCCTAATGATGAAGGTTCCTACATTACTGAGCCGCCAGAGATCCGAAGGCGAAGATGAAGATTAAGTACCGTTTCAACATCCCTGAAATTTGCAAATCCCTTTAGGCATCCCCCTTGTCGAACCCTTTAGACCCTTACTACCGCACTGCAACCCTAAGCCCAAACCCCTAAACTCCCAAGCCCTAAACCCCTAATCCCTAAACCCCGAAACAATACGGTCCCCAGACCATCTTGCTCAACTAAGCGCAGGCCGCAAGCCATGGAAGCCATGCCGGTGGCTACACCGCTGGGTACAAGACGGAGGTGCAAATTGTCGACCCTAGGGGTCCAAGTACTCCCTATTGCAGTGTCCATAATAAGGAATGTACCATAATTCCCATAGTTTAGGGTCCTTAAGGTGCAGGATTTATATCATCAACAGTATCGTAGGATGTTGGGCCCTTTATTGGGTAGTGTAGGAGTCTGATGAAGAAATCCTCGGGACTTGTTGTGTCGTGGTTCCTGTCATTGGAGTTTAGGGCTCAGGGCCGTTTAGGGTTTCGGGGTTTCGGGTTTGCATCTTCCTTGTTGTTTACTAGACAGCCTAGCTGAGCAATGCGAAAACAGGGTACGTACCCTTCTTATTATTGAGGTGTCGCTGGGGAGCAGGCACGCAACCTGTGAGCCCTAATTCTCTAACGCCTTATGCAAATTATACAAAATCTCGAGAAATCCGCAAAATCATCCCCTTACAGTTCGTGCGATGGTTAATGAGTACATCATACCCCCCAAAACCCTACTCTTCTTCTTATTATTATATTATTATTATTAGTAGTAGTAGTAGTAGTAGTAGTATCATTTTTATTATTACTATTACTATTATCAAGGTCCCTGGACTACAGAAGCCTTCGTCGAACCCTAATGCCGCCTCTTTTGCAGGTGGATCGTTGGAATCACTTCCGGGACGAGTGGTGCCGCGTCGCCACCGACGCGGATGTGACACTTCGCAGACTTAGCCGGGGAGTTTGGGGTTTTAGGGTGAATTCTAGGGTTGGTTCAAGGGCTCCTTTAAGGGCTTCATTGGGTTTTGTGGTCAGGTTTCAGTGTATGCTGTCCGGGATGCAGAGGACCCGGTCTTGGTTCTAGATTAGCAAAGACTCCCTGGTTCTTAGTAGGGAATGGGGGAATGGATCCCGAAGATAGTCCTTTCAGGTCCCCTATAGTAGTCCCAAAAGCCCACTCCTCCATTCCGTACTAAGAACCAGGGAGAAGACTTCACCCCGGGCAAACCACTCTATGCGAAGTCCTTTTCGTTTGGGTCGAGCTGTCTTCGGCTGCACGCTCTACCTACAGTCTCCGATGTGGGTAGTTCTCCAAACTAGGGTTCCTTTGATGGTCCTTTTTTTACAAGCGTTCCGTACTATTTTCGGGACCTAACACAAAACCCAACAAGTACCCTTGTACCGTTGTTTGTATTTTGCTTCGTTGGCCTGAGGAGCATGGATATAGATCCAGAGCACACTGCGCGCTGTAAAATGCAGGTCCTTGGGGTCCCTTGATATAGGGCAATTCGAGAAGAAAGGGCGTTTAGGGCTTAGGGTTTAGGCTTTAGGGTTTAGGGTTTGTGGTGTGCCCAGCAATTCGCAATAAACCGTTCTCATGACATCACCTTATTTTGTCGCCGTCATCATCGTCATCACCGCCGCAAGGCTGCACCATCAGTCAAATCGCCCCAGCGACGCCGACCCTTATTCCATGAGCAGTCGCAAATACAAGATATAGCAGCCTGAAGACCTACCAACACTATGGTTGATGATATTAATCCTGCATTCTAGGACTGTACCATCATTCCCATAGTTTAGGGTCCTTAAGGTAATGCAGGATTTATATCACCAACAGTATCCTTATAGCGTCTTTATTAGAAGTACTATTTCCTCGAAAGTCCATAACCCCGGAGCTCCCTTTCATCCACCCGCAGAAACCGCAATTCCGTAAACACCAAGACACCCAAGACGTAAAGTCCTCTAAAAACACTCAGACCGAATGTGCCGTAAAGCAAAATAGGGATCCGACCATAACTTACGCTATGCCTCCAAGGACCTGATAGTTAGGGCCCCAGACCCCTTAAGGACCCAATAATAAGGTCCCTGGAAGCCTACGGTTAAGGTTCGTTTCCTATAATTCAGGGATTTTGGAAAAAATCTGGGGAAGCCCTCAAACCCGGGAATGGGATTCGGTGGATCTTCGACGGCACGTTTCCTACACGAAGCAGGGCTCCTATGTGTTCATTTCAGGAGGGAAGGCTCGGGGTCGCACTGCTTTCAGGGTTTAGGGTGTAGGGTTTAGGGGTTCAGGGTTTATGGGATTAGGCTTTAGGGTTTTAGGGTTTAGGGGTTTAGGGTTTCTGGATGTATGGGTTTAGGGTTTCAGGGTTTAGGGTTTCAGGGTTTCAGGGTTTAGGGGTTTAGGGTGTCTGTTGGGAGGCCTAAACCCCAGGCCCTGAACCCCCAAGCAGCCTCAAAGGAACCGAGTTGGTGGGAGAATCGCGCACGGCCTCCGCAATCGTCCCTCTTAGCGCCTTTGTCAATGCAATAGAGCCAACTTCAGTTTTCGGTTCTTGACGTTGGAACAATCAAGGTTTATGTGTTGATGGGTTTCAAGTGCAGTTATGAGAAGCCAAGCCCCTAAAATCTTGATGCTTAGACCGTCTCATGTGGCTCATTCTACATTCCTATCTCGCCACCTTTACTGGGGTGGCGACAGCAAGCTGTACACCCTAATCCCGTGTGGTTCCTCAATTCTAACTCCTTGCTCTGAAAATCCTAGCTCCTTGACGTTTCGCAAACCCATAGTGGTCAGGATCTCGATCATCGTGTTAAACCATCGCTACAAGTCCAAACTGACCCTGTGAAGACCCTTTAAACAACAAACGATAGAAGGCTTCGGTGCGCTTTGCAGCTACCGATTGATTTTGCTATCCTCTCAGAGCGTGTTGAGTTTCGGTGCTTCATGTTCCTGCACATCAACCAAAAGCGGAACACGAAGGGGGTAAAGTGCAAGGGACCCAACAAGTCGGTGCGTCTGGGGTCTAGGGTTTAGGGTTTAGGGTTCTAGTACAGTACAGTGGTCTTTCGTGGGCCGTTTGCACGGTCTCACTGCTTCGATCACCACGGTATCCAGGAAAGATGTATCCAGAATCCTCTTTGAGTCCCTGAAATTGGTTAAAGCCCTAAACCGTAAGCCCTAAACCCCTAGACCCCCAACCCCTGAAAGCCCTAACCCCTATAAACCCTAAAAACCTCAGAACCCCCCAACCGCGAATGCTCAAAACCTCCTGGGCCCAGTGGCGTGACGGCGGCAACTGCGGATAGCATATGGACAGCTCTCAAGGCGCGTTTCAGGGTGCTGGGATTACGATTCTCAAGGGCTCAAGGGCTTGGGGGTCTCAGGGCCAAAGATTCCTGAAATAGAAACAAAAGGGCTAAGAGGGAACCGGTTATGGAGCCTCTAGAGATGCTGCAGATTCGGGCTTCGTCTAGGACTTGCAATTAGTCATAGGCCCCTAAGTAGTTCTTTTTTGGGTTTACCTTATAGGATTCTAAATATAAACCCATAAAAAGGAACTACTTAGGGGCGTATGGGTAGTCTTGGTGACCGTGGTGCAAAGTTGCTAGGGGTGGGAGGCTCAGGGCCACTCGATAGCTGGTCTTCAACCTACCCATAGGCCCCTAAGTAGTTCCTTTTTATGGTTTGTATATAGAATCCTACAAGGTAATCAATCCCAAAAGGAGCTACTTAGGGGCCTATGGGTAAACCCTACAACCCTAAACCCAGAACCCTCAGGGATCTAGCCGGCTGACCCCTGCCTGAGGCTGGAGTTGATCAAGGCTATCAAGCCTTCTGCCCTGTACATTAGGAATTAGGAGCCTGAACCAAAACCTACGGGCTCATACCCTCTCCCGTTTTGAGGGTACCTGGTACTTCAGTTAGGATCTGTTATATAGAAAAGTAGGTAACCTGAAGAAGGGGTAGGGCATGAGCCCCTAGGTACGGTGTAGCCGTAGCATCCCTATGACCCCTATAAACCCTTTTGTCTGAATTCCAAGGCGAAGATGCCTTTTGCAGCTCTATTGCTCCCCTCGTCGGCCCTAAGCCCTAAACCCCAAACACTAAACACTGAACCCTAAACCCCTGAACCCTAAACCCCAAACCCTAAACCCTCCGTCGGCAAACCTGCCTGCCCACAACGGGCTCGGAAGCGCAAGCGACAGAAAAGGCCCTCAAAAAAAAAACCCTCCGTCGGCGTGCTCGTGAAGGGTCGGCGAGGTCGATGATGCATGGGAAGTGATTCCCCCAGCTGAAGGCAGTGGGGATGCAGCTCCCGCAGCTGTGGAGATGCTGGGCCCGGAAGAGGGCTTGGGGTTTGGGGTTTGGGGTTTAGGGCTTAGGGTATACGGTTTGGGGTTTGGGGTTTAGGGGTACTGCAGCTCCTGAAGAAGGAGCTGATGTAGATCCAGCTCCGGTGCAGGGTGCTCAAGAACCTCCTGCAGCTCCGGTTCATGGCCCGGTGCAAGCTGCTCAAGAGCCTCCTGGGGCGTTTAAGGAATCGATAAGGGGGTTCTGAATGATTACACATTTGTTATTTTCTTATCGTTAAACGCTAGCCCGGATACTATACCCTTCTGGTAACCCTTGTAGAAACCACCGAATGAACCTTATTCAGCATATTCAGGCCCCTAAAGCTGCAGGTGCGCTAGTACGGATTCTCGTCAGTCCTACACACACACACACACCCTGAACACAAAAAAAACATTTTCTAGCAGCAAAAATCCTACCCAATATTGGGGTCATAATTTTAAGAAACAGAGTTGTTCCCTCTTACACCCCATCTTTATAGTATAAGCCACCCCCCTAAAATTAAAAACTATTCTGATTAATTATTCAGATAAAGAGCCTCGGAGAGGAAGTAGGTTCGAGGCAGTGCATGAAGGAGCCGCAGCAGCCCCCCAAGCCCAATCGTTTAGGGCTTTTTGGGGTTTAGCGTAGAGGGGCCTTAGGGACCTAGGGTTTAGGGTTTACAGCTTAGGGACCTAGATCGTAGTTTCTTGCGTTGTTTATGTGTAGGGTTTAGGGTACGGAGCTCAGGTATTACACTTCGGGTTCACGAGGCATAAATCGTTCTCGGAAATGAGTGGGTCTTTGCTTTTCTTTGAGCAGAAAGAACAAGCACAATTGATTAAGAAACCCCTTTTCTATAAAGGCACTGACATTAGGATCCCTATGACCAGCCCCTGTAAAGTAGTGTAGCTTTTACTCATTGGTCTACATGACACCCTAAACACGAAAATCCTAATCCTAAGACCCTGAAATCGACAGCCGCAAAGGCATAAACCCCTAAAGCCCTACAACTACCCAGAGGCCCCTAAGTAGTTCCTTTTTGGGATTACCTTATAGGATTCTAAATATGAACCACAAAAAGGAACTACTTAGGGGCCTATGGGTAATCACCCTAAACGCTAAACCCTAAACCCCTAAACCCTAAAAAGCCTAAACCCTAAACCCCTAAACCCCTAAACCCCTAAACCCTAAACTCTAAACCCTAAACCCTGAAAAGCCCACATGACACCGCGGCGCTGTATAGAAGCTCGCAAGGCGATGGCCATCGCACGGTCTTACCTGTTGGAAGATGGCCTCGCGCTTTGGACGCATTTTTCCAAAGGGGGGTTAGGGTCTAGGGTTTTAGGGTTTAGGGTTTAGGGTTTAGGGCTTAGGGCATAGGGTTTTAGGGTTTAGGGCTTAGGGTTTTAGGGCTTTAGGGTTTTAGGGGTTTAGGGGTTTAGGGTTTAGGGGTTATAATACGGTTATAAGTAGGGTTATAATTAGGGTAACTCCATTTAGGGTACTTATAGCTCTAGTTATAAGCTACTTACTAAGTCCCTTGGGCCTCTCAGCAGCGGGTTTAGGGTTTGGGGTGATTACCCATAGGCTCCTAAGTAGTTTCTTTTTGTGGTTTATATTTAGAATCCTATAGCCTATAAGGTAATCCCAAAAGGGAACTACTAAGGAGCCTAGGGGTAGACATAAAATCAGGCATCCTAAAGAACCGGCAGGGTTGACCCTATGGGTAGGCTGGTCCTTAAACGCTTGGATCCCCAGTGAGCCACGCATATTCCTGACGAATTCCTTGTGCCCAAAAAGGAATATCCGAATGATCTACCCTTAAATCCTAAACCCAAAATCCCTTTAAACTATTTTGGCCTTGTAATATAGGAGGGTCCTAAGCCCATGGCGAATCATCGAAGGACTTTCATGTGGACATCCTGCCAGAAGAGATGTGGGAGGACAGCTGGCATTACCCCAGGCCTGTGGCTCTCGCTCTCTCTGGCGGGGTTCTAAAGGGCGTCCTTAACGCCGCGCGAGAGAGTTTCGAGGAGGAGGCCGGTAGTAACCCTTCAATAGGCCACAGGCGGGGAATGTGAGGCGTTTAATGGGGTTTCGGAAAACTGTTAGCAAGACAAAAGCAAGAAACCCTAAGCCCGACCTGTGGCTCAAATGTAAATGTAAATGTAAATATATAACCTAATATAAATAAATAAATAAAAATAAATAAATAAATAATAATATATATATATATTATAGAAGCCATAAAGAGGAACCCTATAAAGAGGCAGGTCTGTTCGGGTACAGGTAACCCCTATACGATCCCGTCAAGGGATCCCTTAAAGGCTACCCATAGGCTCCAAAGTAATTAGTTCCTTTTTGTGGTTTATATTTAGGATCCTATAAGGTCATCCCAAAAAGGAAGTACTAAGAAGCCTTTGGGTACCCTGCAATGGAACCCAGGAGCCTTTAAATTAAAGCATACGATAGGCATAGAGACTCTGGGAGCTATCGAGTCGGCCCCTTTTAGTTCTAGCTTCTAGTTCCCTTGATTTGTAGGAGGGGTTTAGGGTTTAGGGGTTTAGGGGTTTGAGGTGTTGGGGGTTTAGGGTTTAGGGATTTGTTTCGGGGGTTTAGGGTTTAGGGCTTCAAGTTACCTCACTTGGGTGCTAGGAAGGCTTGGGGCTTATAGGGTTTATCGCTATGTAGGGGCTTCAGGGTCTCGGAATGGTGTTTATTTCTAGGTTCTGGTGACCTTAATTTTAAACGCTGCGCGTC
>CAJNJA010012820.1:20712-35114 GCA_905231915.1 Symbiodinium necroappetens | reverse complement strand
AGGGTTCCTTTCAGGGCTCCTTGAAGCCAAATACCTTTTTAGGGCTCCTTAGCTCCTCTAAAGGCTTTAGGTTTTTGGGCTCCTTTAAGGTATACACTTTTCAGGGCTGCTTTATAGGGTTTCGGTTCTAGGGTTCCTTTAACGGTACATATAAGGGATGTCTAGCTCAACTATAAGTTTGTGAGGGGTTTTCCCGTGGCGCTACCGGGCTCTAGCCGGATGAACTAAAGGGCTTGAGAGGGTGCATAAAGGGGTTTTATCAGGGTTCCATGATTCCATAGTTTTCTTTTGTCAGGGGTTGTACAACCTATAAACCCTAAACCCGAAGCCCTAAAGCCAAAGCCGTGCCGGGATTCAGGGTTTTGGGGGCCCAGGTGTTCCGGCTGTTTGGGTGCAGGGTTCAGGGGGTCTTGGAAATCAGACCTAGTGGTTTAAGGCTAAGGGCTTAGCACTCATGGCTTAAGGCCTAGCATTGTCCGAAACATCCTGTGCTGCTGTGCTTATCTGTTTCCGTTTGTTGAAGGGGTGATGCATCGTATTCGGTCATTGAATCCCTTTTGGAATGCAGTACATCCTCGGTACTGTATCGTTCGGCATGTGCTGTGCTTCACGAGCACTGCAGGTTGGAAACAAAAGGGACCAGGGTCGAAACAGCAACTGTAGCAAAGTATCACGCAACACCAAACCGTATAACCCTACCCTAAGCCATAGACCCTGGAGGCAGCAGGCAACAAAGAAAACAAAGTCACTTACAACCCCTTGTGGAACTTGTATCGGAACCGTTGCCGGGACCTTAAAATAGAACCCTTCAGGGAAACGTAAACTCTTCTTTCTGAAGGACGCCCAGGATCCACAAACGAGCTGTTTGTGACAACGAAACACAGCATAAGCCCCCACACCCTCAATCCGATGAGACTAAACAAAACGCTTCAAACAACGTAAGCACAGGATCCGCAAGGGGCTCTAAAGCCCAAGCCCTAAACCTAACAGGCTCAAGGCTCAAGCTCAAGTTCCAACGAGTTTTCCCCTGCGTTCTCTCTTTGCCTTCTCAAGAAGGGAACCGCATGGGGTTTGTGACCCTGCGCCACCTGGACTGGTGAGGGAGGTGGAGCTTGATGTGGACATTCTCCGTGAGCTGCTGAGGGGAATCATGGCCCGGAGGAGGCGATGACGAATATTCAGCAGAAACATGAGGAGTGCGTTGATTGATCGAAGCCAGGGTACAGTGACTTTCGGATTAATACAATAATACAATATAGTCTTGCGCGCAGCCTGCAGAAGATGGAGGACGGTCAGCACACCACAGGGTCCATGGAGACGGTCATGACAACTCAAGGATTGGGTAGACGCGATGGTGGACCTGGGCCTTAGAGAAAGGAAGCAGAGGAGCAGAAGACGCGCCAAAATGGTGGCCGTGAGCAAGGAAGTAAGATGTCCGAGCTCGGAAACGACGACTTCTGACGGGATGCATGTGCACGACCAGGGCTTTCTGCATAAAGCAAAACCGAGTCGCATGCTTTGCTGGACTTAAGGTTTCTGATTCTGATGAGTGGGAAAAACATGTTCAATGAAGCTCCACCCTGTGATGATTCATGGGCGAAAAGCGGTGATGGAGACGCGCGCGGGCGCCTTGGAAGGCCCCTCCACTGCCAAGGTTTGTCTGCCGTGGGGGGGGAGTGCGAGTCTGGGAATGACCACCACGATGGCCGCGACTCGGGCGACATCCCATGGGCTTCATCAATCCGGGTGGAAAGAGCTGGTACAGGGGCAGGAAGTGGGGCAAACGTCCACGGTGATGGCAGCATCGTTGGTACCGTCGAGACCCCAACAGTTGGGAGCGAAGGAACTGCGACAAACACTTGTACTGAACAGCGAGGACAGGCTGGTACAGACATGACGTCAGCAGCCAGGCTCAACAGGGCTACACCAAGCAATGGTATATATGACTCGCTGCGATCAAGGTCTGAGCCAACGAAGGGGGTAACCGTGCTTACAACAAGTGCGACCCGCAGGTCAAAGGGTAACCTTGCGGATCGTGCTAGAAGGTTTTTGCGTGTGTCGAGAACTCCTCCCCCATGTTCCCAGTTGCATTCTTTCGCATGGTTCCTCCGATGGCATGCGCTTGCATGGCCAACTTTGTGGGGTTGTTTTCGACTTTATTTGCTTTTCCTGGGAGTTGAAGGTACGCGAAAAAATCGAAATGGCTGGCCTCATGTAGGCTTTTGTATAGGACGCACGTACGTGCAAACGGAAAAGAACCCTCAAAGAAAACTTAACAGCCTGTATATTTCCAGGATCCGCCATGGCGCTGTAAACCCTAAGCATCCGCTACGAGCTCAAACCTTTAAAGTCCGAAATAGCAAAACCCAAAACCTAAACGATCCAGTATGGGTGTTTTAAACCCGAAAACCATAATTAAGCCCAAAATAGCCTAAAATCCCGAAGGATCGCGAATGGGCTCTATGAGTCCCTCCCCTGGATACTGTCCGTTGTGCTGCTTGGGAACACTCTAGGCACCTGGATCCTTTCGAAGCTCGGCGTACGCTCTTCAAGGGTGCTTGGGGTGTCTAATGCTATGCAATCGGTCATGTGGACTGTCACGACGCCAGACTTGGCAATGTAGGGTTTCTTCGTAAGGAAATGTAGGGTTTCTTTATAGGGAGTATGGGGTTTCTTTGCAGGGAGTATAGGGTTTCGTTATAGGGTTTCGTTATAGGGAAGAAAGAAAGGGCTTCGTTATAATGGGGAACATAGGGTTTCGGTAAGGGTTCCCAGCTAGGAGGCTGTCAAAACGGTTTGTATAGCCCATCTGGCTTTGTAGGGTTTGGTACCGGCTCTGGTAGGTTTAACAGTGTTTTAAATAGGGTCTTTGGTTTGGAGTTTCAGGCACGCGGTCACGATTGCTCATCGACTGAAGGAAGAGCATGCATTAACCCGAAAACATAGGGTAAAAACTAAGGGAGCTAAAAACAAGGGATTCTTGAAATGTGGGTCCTCATATAATAAGCCTAGGAAGATCCTGCCATTAAGGATTCTATTCCACAGCCTTCAAAACTTTCAACCTTACGCCCGCCTGAACCCAGCTAGGAACGCCCAACGCCAACCTCGCACGACGGCGGAGACCGAAAGCACTCGATGTCGATGCCTGGGTCGCAAAACCTCCCGTACAATGCCAAGGACTCCGTCGTTCTGAAGCACGGGGCCTTTTGGTGGTTTAGGGTTTAAGCTTAGGGTTTACGGTTTACGGTTGTTTTTGTGTGTTGCTTAGAACTGTTTTCCAGCTAAAATATTCTACAGACCCCAGAGGTGCTGCAACAGAGGGTGGTTGAGGATTTTAATAATTTCCGGCAAAATACATGCATGTGTCTCAGGATGTTGGAGCACCAGATGTTTTAGGGTGTAGGGCTCTTTGTTTCTTGTCTTACAAAGTTTATATTCTAGTGGCTCTAGTCTATCTTTTTGGTGTGCTGGACCTCTGCTGCTGTTTAGTGTTTCCTGCGCTTATCCCGTCTTTGAGTTTGCTTGTCTGAGCCTTTTGAAATCAGCCGCCCCAGTACTGGGCTTTACGGTCTTCACTGTGGTTGCTACCTTTCTTTGGCTGTCATGTCGTAGAAGCTTCTGCATCCTTCCTCCGAACCGTAAGCCTTAGAACCCGAACTTCTACCCAAACCCCAAAGCGCCAAAGCTCCCAATCCCTTACAGGGCTCTGACAGAGTGCTCATCGAACCCTTCCAGAACCCTTATAGAACCCGTAAAAATGAGCCTTTATGGAACCTTTATAGAGCCCTTGCAGGACCCTTCCCTGAACCCTGAACAGAACCCTTATAGAGAACCCTTGATAGAAGACCTGACAGAGCCCCTGCGAAGCTTAATGTCCAGGACTGAAGCCCCTCCTGAATGGCAAGCGAAGGTCAGACCGCTTTTATTGGTTTTGAAAGGTGGGGTGGTTTTAGTCTTCGTGCTTTTAGGTTTAGGCGTAGAGGACCCGAAAACCTAAGGTCGAACAGCTGTCGATGAGGGGGATCACGGCCCAGGCTCTGCTCAATTTCTACAAAAGCGCCTGGGTTATGGTATAGTAAGAGGGTTATACTGTAGGGTTTCAGCGTTTTTTAAAATTTAGTTTGCAAGTTTGTCTCCAAAGGTCTCAGAAGAGTTTGCTGGGATTTCCAGAAGCTTCGCACAGGGTTTACGGTTTATATACACGTGAGCCAGTGAGCCAGGTGTCCCGCTTCAGGCCCAACCATTTCGTAAGCCCTATGAAACCCTTACGAAACTCTATAGGACCCTTCTACAAGCGTTGTTGCAACCCTTATGGAAACTTTGTGCAACCCTTCTCAAGACCCGGATGTGAACATGATAGAACCCCTCGTGTTGACGAAACCTCATGGAAGAGAGCGCTTTTTCGAACTCTTTGCTGAAACCTTCTAGACCCTAAACCCTAAACGGAAACCTTCGAAACCCCTTCATCAAACCCCAAAGCCCAAGCCCTAAGCCCTAAACCCGACGCTTTGAAGGAACGCTTCCGCTAAGGAGCCCCCCCTAGTGTAGGACGGAGCGCATGCCAGAAGCCTTGCAGAAACGCGTCTTTAAAGGACCCCCCCCTAGACCCCAAACCCTTGTAGGAGCCCCATAAAGAAACCTTGAAGGAAGCCAGGAACCTCACAAGGAACCCCTACTCCCCAAACCCTAAACCCTAAGCCCTAAACCCCAATCCCCTGAGCCCTACACCCCTAAACCCCTAAACCCCAATCCCCTAAACCCTACACCCCTAAACCCCAAACGCCTAAGCCCTAATTCCCTTACCTAAACCACCCAAAGTAGGGAAAATAACCGCCCAAAACCTATAAAAGGCTATTATTCTACATTGACATGCAATTGGGGTCCAGGTAGAAGAAAACCCCGAGGCTTCTGGGTTTCTCCCAACAAACCAAGGCCTGGGAGGCCGGCTGATGCCGCACTACCAGGCCGGGCCATAGCAAACGAGGGTTTTTGGATGTTTATTCTAATCGGTTTAGGGTGTAGGTGTTTTTTTAAAAAAAATCGGTTCAGGGTTTAGGGTTGTTTGTCGGTTTAGGTTTTTTTTTTTATCGGTTTAGGGTTTGTATCGGTTTAGGGTTTAGGGCCCCTCTTTGCAAGACGATGCTCGCTTTTAGCATTTTTTCTATAAAAGCCCTCTTTACCAGGCCGGGCAGCACACCACCTCCGACGTGGCGCCTTGGTCTTCGCGGGGTTTCAGGTTTGGGGTTTGGGGGTTCAGGGTTTTGGGTTCGGGGTTTAGGGGTTTCCGGATTTGGGGTTTAGGGTGCAGGGTTTCGGGTTTAGGGTTCGGGGTTTGTGCTTAAAAAGGGTTCAGGGTTTCGGGTTTGGGGTTCAGGGTTTTGGGGTTGAGGGTTTAGGGCTTGGTGTTCAGGGTTTGGGGTTGGGTTGGGGATTTAGGGTTTAGGGTGCGGGGTTTAGGGTTGGGCTTTTCCAAGGATCTACAAGGGTTCCATAAGTGTTCTATGGTTCTATAAGGGCTCCATCAGGGATATGAAAGAATTATAGAAATGAAATGGAACCCCTAAAAAGCTAAGCCCAAGCATAGTCTCGATCCCTTGAACATCACTAAAACTGCCGTCGGAAACCTTTACAAAGCCTGGAATGCCAGAGCCCTCGGCCTTTGAAGCAACCATAAACCCTAAACCCTAATCCACAGAAGCCCTAAACCCTAAACCAAAGAAACCTAAAACCCTAAACGCTACACCCGAACCAAAAGACGCTGTAAACCTGAGGTCAGGCAGGCCATCATCCCACATACCCGCGAGGGACGCTGTGCCTACGCGACCTTTATAAACGGCCCACGTCAGCCTGACCGACTCTTCGTCAAGAGTTTGGCTTTCATGCGTTGTGCAGGGTTCTTATGGGGTTTTGGGTTTTCGGTTTAGGGTTTAGGCTTTTTTATAGTTGCAAACATGAAGCGTGATTTTGAAGCCGGGGTTTCTTGCAGAGAGGTTCCTTGGGAACCAGGGCTTTTGTGCCAGATCCTTCGGACCCAGGAATGGTCACGCACTCCTGGCGGAATCTGTTCCGTGATCTGGTGGCGGCTGTCATTGCCGATGCTGCGGGCGAAAGTAGCTTCGGGCTCGTGGCTGCCCTGCTGGAAGAGGATGTGTCCGTGCTCGAGGTGCGGGAGATGCCGGCAACAAAAGGGCGCCTACAGTTTAAAAGTGCTTTGTTAGGTCTTCGGTACATTTTTTCAGTTCCTCCTCATCATGCTGCCCTATTTCACATGGGTGCGACGGAGATTCAAACCGTCTTTGTCAAGCTTCTCTGTTTTCTATAGCTGCGCCTTTTCTGTTATTCTGGGCCACCTAGAGCCCTGAACTGCTGAATGCACACTCTTAGATCCCCACACAGCCAAAAACTTTCATCAGTAAGATCCCTAACCCCTACCTGCAACTCTCTTTATTTACAGTTTAGCAGCCATTACCCCTTGGTAGAGCGCATAGAACTGTAGATAATTCGAGTCCCCGGCAAGCCCTGAAGACTTAACAGTGTCCTTCATTTCGGGGGAGAGCCGCGGAGGCACTGATGCGAGAGCGGGGCACCTCCGATCGGGTGTATTGGATCTGTGCTTTCGCCGTGAACCAACATGCTGGCATCTTCCCAGCGGAGTTTGTAAGCTTTCACAACCCGTGTTCTCTCTTGGGTTTCTTTTTTTTCTGGAGAGGGGGGGGGTGTGAGTTCGATACTAAAACCCCAACCTCGAACCCAACACGGTAAAGCCTTAAGCTCTACACCCTAAACCTTGAGCCCTCACCTCGAACCCTAAACCCTTATCGAACCCACACAGAAACCCTAAAAACAAATCCTGATAAGGTTTTAAGGTTTAAGGTTTAGGGTGTAGGGGCTCGAGAACTGGACAGCCAAGGCATTTGTGAGAATCGCGATGGGGACCGGGACTCTGTGACGGGGCAGGCTGGGGTCCGTTTGGGCCTACTTTCAACTATTCGGGCTGAGGCAAACGGCTTGAGGGTTTCTGGTTGAAGGCTTAGGGTTTAGGGGATTGGTCTGATATGTTTTTGCAGGTCTTAGAAGAAGAAACCCACAACACCTTCTTACAGGCTCCACCTACATGGATCCGCTGGCTAAGTGTTCCATGATGCCCCGTTAACAAACTTGCATGCATGGGGTAGCGGACAGGTGCATCCTGGTTGCACGTGCGGTCTGCCGAAGATGCTGAATACCACAGCGCCGCTGTCTACAGAAGGCCCATCAAAAGGCCGCCACGGGGGGGGGGGGGAGGGCGGAGTCATTCGTTTAAGGTTCAGGTTTAGGGGTTGAGGATCAAACGATGGTGCTTTCACCAGGGCCCTCTTGACGATCTTACCATAGGAGCGAGCAGCATTCTTTGAAGCTCAAAGCTCCCAAGCACAACTCCAAAGCTCCCAGCTTGAGAGGCTGAAAGTCTCGAAAACACCCAACATTTTTGGGATGCCCAAAATCCTAAACTCCGAGGCCCAACAGCGCAGAAGCATGCGTAGTTAACAAGCAATTACAAACATCTTATTTTAATTCGATTATAATGCACACCTATTGTCATTGTTCAGGCCAAGAATTCCCCTAAGCTTCGCCCGGCTGGTGCAGAGGGGAGTCTAATATAATGGCCTGATGAACCATTCATCGGGATCCTTGTAGTTCCGATATATCCGTAGTCTATGCATTTGTTACATGCATATATAGACATACATATATGTGCAGTATACTGCCCCCCCCACTCCCCACAGACCCCAGTCTGGTCGTTGAGGTCCCTTTTTCGTAGGGTTCTCCGGCCTGTGTGCTGCCGGGTGGTTTGGGGGTTTAGGGTTGAGGGTTCGTCGTTGCATTTGGGTATACGGTTTTTTGTCCGAAGACTCCAATACCCAATGTTGAAGGGCACCTTTACAAGGAATCCCGCAGTTTAGGGGTTCAGGGTTTAGGGGTTTTAAGGGCCCCTCGTCAAGGATCCCCCCACCACCTTTACTTGAAGCCGCATTGCTTTGTTAAGGGGTTTTGGGGCTCTAGAAGTTGCAATAAAAACCCTAAACCTTGTAAATCCCTCATGCTATCAGGCCTCTCAAAGCACACCAAACTCCCCTACCCTAAACCCTGAACCCTAAACCCTGAACTCTAACCATGCAGCCCCAAAATCTTCACTCCATGCCCCCCAAAGAACCGACGTCCCCTTCAAAACCCTAGAAAGCCTTTGTAACGCCTGATGAAGCACTAGATGAGTTCGTAAAGAAGCCTCATTTGTGCAACCTTCATAAATCCCCTACACGATCGCTCAGAAAAATAGCCGTAAACCCTAAACCCTAAAACGCCTCTTGTAAGACATTTCATTCCTAAGCCCGGGAACTTAGAGTCGACACAGCCCTTGGTACTTTCACCCGACCGGGCTTCCTCCCAGAGGCCAGAGCATTGGATGCGAGATGAACAAGCCCCTGGGATCCACCTTTGGAGTTGAATGGGCCAGGCTTAGGGGCTGAGCAGGTAACCTTTCACCTTGTTGGGCTTATACATTCCTACTAGAATCAAAATGGTTAGCCTTTTTTGGGCTAGGGTACTCAGCCCCTAAGCAGGGATTATAGAGCTGCTTTTTACAGGTGCGTTAGAACCCTAAACCCTCAACCCTCAATCCCACACCGGGGCAGCCATTAAAACTGTGGCATGTTCAACTAAATCGCAGTGGGCTTTTCGAAGGGGTTTACAGAATCATCTGGGAGTTTACAGAAAGTTTCGGAGTCCGGCGGCCACCTAAACCCTAAACCTATTATGTTTCGAGTTTCGTCTTCGGAGTTAGGAAGGTTTTTGGGTGCACGGTGCAAGCCTTGAGGTCTCGGCGGGGTTTAGGTTTAGGGGTTTAGGGGGTAGGGTTTATAGGGGTTTAAGGTACGGGATGCTCAGGCTGTATCACTGTATCACCCTCCCAGTCCCCATATGACGATGCCCAAAAACTACGCCAAGACCCTGCTCCGATAGCTGAAGCCTCCGCTATGTCGACACACAGACAGCCTCTGTGTGTACATGTCTGCATCAACTGCCCATGTGTACACTTACGCTATGTGCAGGCTTATGCACATGCTTAATATGTTGCTGTAGTTACACAAATTACCCAGCAAGCATGTAAGCAAGCAAAGCGAGCATGCAGGGCGAGTGCGCAGGCAAGGCAAAGTTAGTTGTTGGTATACAGGGAACTGGGAACTGCACAGGAGTCCAAGCAATCCATTCACATAGCCAAGTCATCAACTCACGGACGACAATCACTCTTCCACTGCCACACCGTTGCCAAAGAGTCTCCCATCCAGTAGCGGCCACGGGCACAGTGGGCCGTGCTTGCGTGAGTAGGTCTGTATCTAGAGTTGGGTGCAAGTCAAATCCATTTTTGTTTAACTCTTGGCCTGTCCCGCAAGCTATCTTTAACCATTCGCGAAGTACTCCGGATGCTCCGAATTGCACAACCTTAAATGCAAAACTCTAAGCCCTAAACCCTCAAGGCTCCAGGCCCTCACCGGCAATGCCGTAAGGCTAAAACCCCAAATCCTTGAAAGTCCTAAGCCCAACCAACTTCTGTTGCAGGCCTATAGCCACCTAGACCCTAAACCTCCAAGCCCCTTATGGAAGTCGTACACAACCATTTTGAACCTCTTAAAGAACCGTTTAAAGGCATATTATGCTTTGCGCCAAGGTTTGACGACATGATGGCTCTGCTTTCCAGGAAGAATCCACACTTTTCGCAAGTCGTCGCCGTGGATGCTGGCTTCGATCCTTGCCTCGACTGTTTGGTTCCGTTAATATTCCTTTTCGCAAGCACCCTATTGCTAAGAGTCTGTACCGTGGATTTAGGTGTGAAGGCTTTATGCACGGTTGTGTGTTTGTTCAGCGTTGTTGTTGCACTGGTTTTGGTGTGTTCCACAAAGCTGGTGGTACCATCATGCTCCTAGCCAAGAGGCCTTGCAGCTTAAAGTTTTCGGAAACGGATTTTAGTTGGTTTTAGGTCAGGGGTTTATGGTTTGGGTTTTGCCCCTAAACCCCTAAACCCTAAACCCTTAACCCCCAAACCCCCAAACCCCTAAGCCCCTAAACCCCGAAACCCTCAACCCTAAACTCCTAGAGCTCCCTCATGGAGGCCTTCCATACCCCAGTACGCATTAGCATAGGGCATAGGAGTCTCACTAAGTCGTTGCCGCCATTCCTTGGGTTCCTTACTCCAACAAGTGCTGTTCAAAAGGTATTTCGCCCGAAACCCTAGACTGGACCCTAAACACTGAACCCGAAAGCCTGAACTCAACACCCTAAACAATAAACCAGGAGCCCATAAACCCTAAACGAATTAAACCCTAAACCCTAAAAGCAGAAACAGGAGCCTGTACTAGCTCAAAGCTATCTTGTCGTTAGCGTGCTTTTGCAGGGACAGGGTTCCTCGGAGGGTCCTTTAACAGGTTCCTCTACTTTACCTTCAATCCCTATACCTTGAAGCCCTAACCCTCTCAGAGCCCTTAGCACAAGCCTGACAGAGTTCAAGCCCCGCCCCAGACCCTGAGTATAGAACCATGACCGGAATCCTGAAAGCACCCCTAAGCCAAACTCGAAACCCTAAACTCCCTAGACCCTCAAACCCTTGGGTTTAGTACTTAGGGTTTAAGGTTATGGGTTTAGGGTTTAAGGTTTAGGGTTAAACCCTCAGCCCCTAACAACCTAAACTCGAAAGCCAAGGTACTCTTTCGCAGGGCCTGGTGTGTGGCCGAGCTTGTAAAGGCGGATGAGGCGAGGCTCAGGCAGCACGCCGCTCGGCCTGCCTTTTCTTTTAAAGGTCTGCGAATAAGCGTGCCTGTAAGGGTTCCTTTAACGGGATTTATAAGGGGTGCTACAAGGGATCATAAAAAGATCTAAGGAGTATAGGGTTTTCGGGTTTTAAGGGTTTACGATTGTAAAGATCAGTTCAATAGCTCCATGTCTGCTACTGAAAAAGCGGGTTTTCAGACAATGTGCAACCCCAACGGTGGGATACCACTGAATGAAGAGTATTCCCCGCAACTAAGGCCCCTGATTGAAATCACCTGACGGCTTCGTAGTATTCTGCCCAAGACGGCTCTGCAAGGTTTGAGAAGTTCTGAGAAGGAGGGGTGGGGGCCTGTAGCACTTCCTAACCCGACGGCACTCAAACGGAATTACTCCTCAACTCTGAACCCTAAACCTTAAACCTTAAACCCTAAACCTTAAACCCCTTAAAACCGAACCTTAAACCATAAACCTTGAACCCTTAAACCCTAAACCCTAAATCTTAATCCCTACTGTAAACCCTAGACCTTAAACCTGGGTCTACACAGGACTGGGAGCTTATTGAGAGCCGGGCTTCAGAACTCAGAGGCGCTTCAGACACACGGCTTTGAGGCGTTCTCCTTGCACGTTGCACAATAAATGAAATAGCTTTCTATTCTTATTCTGCTTCTCATTGTTATTGGTGTTACTAGTTTGATTCTTATCAGCATTACTACTACTAGTGTTATTCTTGTTATAGTACACTTATCAATACTTCTATCCTCAATTAAGGTGCTAACGGCCTTACTTGCGAAGTCCAACGATCCTCCGAGTAGTGTCCAACGTCTGCTTCTGAAGGTCATGCCACGTCAGGATTCTAGGTTGGTTTTGAGCTTCGCGGTTTATGTGAGTTGTAGTGTTCTCGTTCGATCCTTTGGGTTTTGCCGGGGGGGGTGGGGTTCAGGGTTTAATCTTCAGGGTTCTGACGCTGTAAGCAGGTGTAGGCTTGGTCCCGTCGTGTTCTTAGACTTCGAGGAGCTTGTCTTTAGCAAGTTTTTAGAAGAGCCCTGAAGCTAAACCCGAAAGCTCCCAAGCCTAGCCCTGCAAACTGAGCCCTGCGACCTTCTCTAACCCCGAAGTTATAGCCTAACACCTGAGCTTTTCTTCCGCATGAATGCTTGAAAACCCCGAAGAAAAACCAAGAGAGCCAGCACAAGCTCCAGAACACAGATAACTGTCGAAACCCCAAAGAGGGACCAATTAGACGTTAAACCCTAAACCCCCAGATCCTAGACCCTAGACCCTAAACCCCCCAGAACACAGACCCCAGACCCTAAACCCTAGACCCTAAACCCTATACCCAAAACCCTAGACCCTATAGACCCTAAACCCCATTAAGCCTGCATGAACCCGGAGTCGCCTGAGGTCAAAATGCACTCGCGGAAGGCGGTAGAGGACATGGCCAGCAGCCTGCGAAACCTACGGGTAGAGCCTTCGCCTCAACCCCAAGCCCTAAACTTGCAACCCTAAACCCGATAAGCCCAAAGCCCTCAACCCTAAACCCTGAGCCACGAACCCTCAACCACGCTTAAAGCCAAGGGTGAAACCTTTTCGCTTGCCAGCAGTTGGATTAGGGTTGTGGGTTTAGACCCTAAAACCTAAACCCTAAACCTAGGGTTTAAAAGGGTTTAGGGTTGGGGTTTGGGATTTGTGTTGTGGGGCTTCGGGGCCTTGCTGGAGCTGAGCAACAGGAAAAAGGGCCCTAAACCCCAAACCCTAGACGCAGACCTCGAAGCCCAAAGCCTTATGATTTTATACACCCCGAACTTTTTGTTCAAACTGACGCAGCCTTCAAGCCCTCAACCCTAAATCTACACCCTCTACCCTGAGCCCCAAACTCTGGACCCTGAGCCCAAAGCCCCAAACCCGACCCCAAACCCTACACCCTAAATCCTAAAGCCTTAAACCCTACGCCCCAAACCCCAAAAACCTAAACCCTCAACCCTAAATAATAGAAAGCCTATAAACCCCAAGCCCCCAAGCTTGTTTTGTGCCGCGCCCAGGAAAGCATGGAAGCCTCGAGGGCAGAGGATGTGGAGTTCATCTTGGAGACGTCGTTCAATGGTTTAGGGTTTAGGGTTCCGTTTTGGGTGTTACCTTTGAGGATCCTTATTTTTAAAGCTGGGTACACAAAAAAGGAACCACAATGGAGACTATAGGTGTACCTTTTTGACATTGTTTTTGGTTCGGGGTTTGGGACCTGGAGTTTTGGGGCTTCAATGGTATACCTTTTGGCCTTTGTGTTGTGGTTTTCGGACTTTGGGTTTAGGGCTTCAGTGGTGCATGCGTTGGCCTTTAATGGTCTAGGGTTCAGGCTTTAGGTTTTTGTGGTTCCTACCTGATGTGCAGAACACGTTTTTGTGTTTATCTTTTTGTCTCCGGCTTGTGAATACAGCTCTCAACCCTACTAAACCGTGAGCCTTACACCTTGGGTATTGCCCCCCACCCTGTAACAGGTATGTTCTAGTTGTACTGTACTTATACATGACTTCTAACATCTAACATCGGCTGATACAGGCTGGGGGCAATCATCCCGGCAGAGTAAGATAGAAGCCTAAATGATCACCAATACTGTTCCTTAGGCTTCCTGTTTAATCATAACTATAAAGGAGCCCCCTAATCGAATTATAAACGTCCCCATGGGAAAACCCGAAGCCCGAGGAGAGGATCGAAGACACTTGCCTGTTCAACCAGAAGCTGCAGAGTCTCATCTTCGACAAAGCAGGTGGGGAGGGTGCAGGGTTGCTTATAGGGTTCATATAGGTTCCTTTTAAAGGGATTCCCTAAAAGGGTTTAGGGAAGTTTTTATAGGGTTCATGGTTTAGGGTCCGGGGTTCAGGGTTTAGGGTTCAGGATAAGGTCTCAGAGTGGGGGGGCCTTCGGGTTTAGTTTAGAACTACCATTGTAGAGTTTACCTTATAGGATCCTAAATATAAACCACAAAACGGAACTACCATGGAGCCTATGGGTATTTAGAAGTTTTGAAACTGTTGAACAAAATGGGAGTGCCCGATTCTGGCATCTGAAACCAGAATTTGGGCCATGCTATATGATTCTCTTACTTATAAGGACGAGTGTACTGTACTTGTCTTGCGCTACCAGCAATTCACCATTGTGAGGGCCGAACCCCGAAACCTTACCCCTAAACCCAGAGTTAAGCAACCCTAAACCCTGTTAGAAACCCTAAACCGTCCCCCCGCTTCCAGGGCTCTTATCCTGTTGGCGTCAGCTCGATGCAGCTCATCGAATGGAAGAGGTGGGTAGCCTCCTAAAGTGGAGTTTCTTGGTCTTTGAGCCTGTGCGACCTTGCATTCTTTTGGGTTGCTTGTACAACACCCATTGGAGCTCAAGTTTTGATTTCGGGTAATTTAGTACCGCAATGACTTGCTCATGTGTTTGTGTGTTGTGTTGTCTTGCGGACCTGAGGTTTTGCAGACAATGGAAGAGGCATCGTTTGGCAGTTTTGGCACTTGAGGGACTAATTATTTTTCGCATCTGCCGGGAATCTATATATAGCATTATATAATTACCCTATCCAGAAAACCTGTGAAAACCTGTGAAAA
>CAJNJA010012820.1:190-20561 GCA_905231915.1 Symbiodinium necroappetens | reverse complement strand
TTTTCCAGCGGACGATGGTTAGGGTATATATATATATGTATATATATGTTTATTTATACATACACATATACATTCATATATCATATATACATATAGACATGTGTATATATATATATACACACACACGATCTTGGGGGTATCCAGGTTTCATGATGGTTGTATGATAGGGTCTACGATGTTTAGAGGTAGCGTGCGTCTCAAGATGTCCGCAGCTAAGTGTCTGCGCACTTGCCAACAGCCCGATCTTCCCAGGTCTAGCCCTAACCTAAAACCCTAAAGCCTAAATCCCAAGTCCAAAAACCCAATCCCAACAACATTACCGGCACACCTTAGCCACAAGATTGGGTTACTTCAACAACTATGTGTACGTCTTACTACCATATCAGCGCAAGGAGTTGCTGCGCTTTCGGGTTTTAGGGATTAGAGCAGTATCATGCGTGGATATTTCTGGATCCAAAGCACTGCTAGAAATCCTCGACCCTAACTAGCCTCTGGATCCCATTTCCTAGCATGTTAAGGGAGCGCTGGGGGCTACAGGCAACCACACACCTGACAAGAAGAGAGCGACCTCGAAAGTCCTTAATCTACCTGTGGCCGAAACAACCTACCACTTTAGGGTTCAATAATTGTTGTGCTTTCTATACTCCTTAAGGCAGGTTTTTGGGGCCACAGGTAGTAGTAGAGCAAGTCACTTTCAACCTTCCTTGCGGTATTCGAATCCCTATATAACTACAATACTACGGGTGATGCTTCATTCCTTCTTATGACACTGGACAAGTAGGTAAAGCACATCAAAAGCCCCGAAGGAAGATGCTTGGCAAGAAATCGGGTTTATGGTTTGGGGCTTATGGTTTAAGGTTAATTTTTGGGCTTCTATAATCCTACTATAATTAAAAAGGTTAACCTTTTTTGGGCTAGGGTGCTCAGCCCCCAAGATTAATGGATTATGTTCTTGGTATAACATCGCATCGAGGGGGAAGATCTGGGAAGCTCCTCTTCCCTTGTAAAGTCTCCGGGAGCCCCGTAGAGAATGCCTTTCAATGCGGCTCCGTTTATTTCGGCGACCCAGGTGGGACTTTCTGAAAGTCAGGCGACCGCTTGGAAATGTGATTCACTTTCTAAGATAAACCCTAAACCCTGAACTTCAAACCCTACCTATAAACCGGAAGGATTTTGGGAGATTGCATGTTTTTCGTTGTGGGCCCCAAAGGACAGGCTTGTAGGAGACATCCTCGCTTCAGGCTCGGGGGTCTCAGCAAGAGCCTCCCTCCTCCGATGGTTTAGGGTTTTAGGGATTTAGAGATCTAGGGTTTAGGGTTTAGGGGTTTAGGGTTTAGGGATTTAGGGTTTAGGGTTTAGGGTTTAGGGATTTAGGGTTTAGGGATTTTAGAGTTTAGGGTTTACGGTTTAGGATTTTGGGTTTCGGGTTTAGGGTTTGCGGTTTTAGGATTTTTCGCGAACCCCTGAATCACACTGCATGTGGTGCTGGTGCATGGGCGTTCTCCGCGCTCTCTGTACATGCAGCAGCTTTCTTGCCTGTGGTGATCAGCCTTGGTCTGCAATTCTGGTAAGGACCTTGCTTTTTGTGGGTTTTAGGGTCCAGGGTTTCGGTTTCGGTGATCGGGGGTGGGATGCATCGTGTGTTTCTTTGGTCGCTAGGGGCGAGGAGATTCCATTGCTAGAGTTGTGTTCCTACTTAACGTTATATCCGACTCAATAGTGCTAATCCTGGAAAACCTCTAAACCACAATTTAGGAGAAAAATAGGAAAAAATATAGGAATTCCAGGTTTGCACTGAATACGAAAAATAGGGGAAATAGGAACAACAGGAGAAACATAGGCATAAAAATAGAGAAGAAATGAGAAAAATAGTAGAAACATAGGAATAAAATGGTAGGAAAACAGGAATAAACGAGGAAAAATAGGAATAACATAGGCAAAAAATAGGAATAAAATATGGCTAAAATAGGAGAAAATGGGAATAACATAGCGAAACTATGGGAAATGGAGGGAAAACGCAAGGAAAACATATGAAAAGCACAGGCCCACAAGGCAGAAAGGAGCGCGGGAAGACAGGGCCGGCGGGGTTCCTAGTTTTCTCCTATGTTTTTCCTATTTTATTCCTATTTCCCAAAAACCCACAATTCCTACGTTTTTCTTATCTTTATCCTATTTTGGGCCCTTTGCGATCTAACTAGAGTTAGCACAAGAATCGGACATAAACTTAAAGACTGGAGAGAACCTAGGCGTTCAGTCTTCTGACCCTGCAAGGTCCTGAACCCTATCACCCCAAACCGTACACAATTTTTCCCAGACTGGGAGTCGCTTGCGAGGGAGGGTGAGACCAGGACACCAATCTCGTACTCGTATCATACAGACCTCATTGAAACCAGGCCTCATGTGGCAAGTTTTGGGGCGGACCTGGTGCTTGTTTTTGTTTGCTCCAGCGGTTTGCTTTTGTAGGGATTGGTATGGGAACCCTAAACCTCAAAAACAACTCGAACCTTGGGGTTTTAAGGTTCTTGACTTCGGGCTTAATGGTTTCAAGAGGGGAGAATGGGCCTCCGCCAAGTAAGTTGAACCGGCTAAGCCGCATAGGTTCAGCACCTCACTGCCACAGGTTGTGGCTTCAGTGAAACCTAGGCCCCGAGACGCCTACAAGCCCCTTATATTTATATCTTATATATATATATATAGATAGATAGATAGATAGAAACCCAATATAGAGGGGCCTGCTAGCACCCTGTAGAGTTTTGGTACAAGCCGTCTCAGGGGCCTTGCTCAGGAGTCCAAAAATGAGTTCAAGGGTCAGCATGAACAGGCTTTGGAATCAGACATAGCGCCAATCTCCGTAAGCCTTCCGTTAACCCTAGCCAGCCCCAAGATTTAGAGTTTCGGACCGGACCGGGCCACCATGCATTGGCAGTTGTGTTTACCACTCGCAATCTGATGACGGCCATACCCAGCCCTGCTTTAGCATGCTGGGCAGTCATGTGCAGCCAGCCTGCCTTGCTTTTGGTGCAGGAAGCTTTCCGTCATTTGATTATGTAGGGGCCGGGATAATTAGCATTGTCTTCCTAGAGCCGTACAAGCATCTGAGGCAGCCTTCCCATGGATCTCAGTCTAATTGTAATTGTCCAGGCCCCTACATTTGTGTTCGCACGGCGTGCAATCTTCTACTTTTGTATCAGCCCGTCGTCAGCCTTTTACACTGACACCCTTTGTACAGTGGCATTGTATAGCAACTTGAGGACCAAATCCCCTGAACACCATGTGCTCAAGTTCATCGGTCGAACATTTAGTTAGGGTTTTGGGTTTAGGATTATTTCTCGTCTCTCGTTTCTATATAAGTACACCCCCAGACCCCACGTTGCTCAGTATGGCCTGTGTGTAAAGCCCTATGAAACCTATAGAGACTCTACAACACCTTGTAGAAACCCTCCGATACGTCTCACCCCCAGTACGACACAAGTTGAACGACGAGGCCTGAAGCGTAAACCCAAACCTTTATAAGCTTCAATGTTTAGAACTCGGGAGCATTAGGTCTCATTAATTTCCAACTTCAATGTTTAGAATTAGGGAGTGTTAGGATGTATTGGGGTTCATGATTTTTTCCAAGTTCAACTAACCCCAAGCACCTGCAACACCTGGTTATATCAGTTCCTGTCGAGCCCCGATGTTTTTCATCTGGTACCTCAAGGCCTAGGGCCAACCCCCCCCCCCCCCAACCCTTAATCCGAAGCCCTTCAACCTCCAGCCCAGTACCCCATGACCCATGCACCCTACACGCGATGCTGAAATTGCTCACGTCGCTGTGCATCGTACGATGTTTAAGGGTCTGAATAGCGAATAAACCTATACCCTTAAATGTGCTTGCATTTTGCAACCTTCAGTGTTTCTATGGAGTTGTCTTAATGCCTTTGTAGGCTTGGAAAAAGCGCGATGACCTAAGCCCTAAGCTCGACATCCTAAACCCCAAGCTCCAATAGGGGCCGGCCTAGAAACCCTTTAAACACCCAGAAGAATCCCGCAAGAACCCTACGGTGTTAAGCGTTTAGGTAGGGCTTAAGGCTTACTGGTAGGTGCCACTACGCTAAAGGAAGAGCTGTGGGTCCGAGAATGGTGTGCAACATCCCATCTAGGTCTCCCAGTGCCCCCTTTTTATTTTTTGTGGTCTTACGTTCCTTAAAGAACTGATTAACAACAAAGCGGGAGCCCTGATATATTCCTAGGTTTTTTGGGGATCCTGGCTAGAAACCCTGTGCAGAAACCAAAAAAGGCCTAACAAAAGGTCTCTTGAAAGGTCCCTAAACCATTCACAGACTCTAACCGTAAACCCCAAAAGAGATCCCCCAAAACCTCAAACCGTAAGCCCCAGAACCCACAAGCGCCCTAAACCCTAACCCTAAACCATAATTAAACCCCAAAATGATCTAAACCTAAGCCTCTCTTTTTGGTCCTTCAAAGGGCCGGCCCGGAGTCGTCAAGCAGTAATCGCAGAGTACGACAGCGGCTGGAATTCGAGCCACGCCTGCGAAGCAAATGGGGGCTGTGTTCTTTTAGGGGTTTGGGGTTTAGGGTTGTGTTCCAGGGCTTACAAGGTACCTGTGGCCGAAAAACATTTTCTTTTGGGTTCCATATTATGGTTTCCATGTATATATATATATATCTATATCTATCTATCTATCTATCTATCCTCAGAACGGTAGTTTTTTGGGCCCATAGGTAGGGTATGGTTTAGGGTGCAGGGTGTGGTTTTCCATGGCCTCCGGGGGGTTTCGGGTTGAGAGTTTTAAAGGGGTTGAATCGTGCTTAGGGCTTCTGTTCCGGTTTCCAGGGTGTGAACTCGTTTTTATTTGTGTGTGGTTGGCGAAAATCAGGTGCTACACCCTGAACCAGAAGCCTTAAACCCTAAGCGCTAAGTGGGCCTTTATGCTGATGATCCCGCTCGTTTAGGGATTGTTGTAGTTTCCCTTACTATCTTCCGAGATTCGCATGTAGGGTGTGGGGGTTTTAGGAAGCACTTTTGGGTTCACGGGTGGGACTGATGGTGGGGTCTCTTCTCGGGTAGTTTTGTCCATATGGTTCCTACTGCAGCTGCTGTCAGAGATTGCAATGTTTTGTAGTCTTTGTTGGATCCCAAACAGATTTGACAAGTAAGAAGTTGTTTACACGCTACATGTTGAAACGGGTTTGATGTGATTGCTTTGGATTTGCTGAGATTGGTAGCAGGTGCTTAACTGGTTCTTTTGAAATCTGCAGCGGAGTAAAGTACAGAAGTTGAAATATTTGATTCCTCACGGGCCAGCACGCACTCCTGGTCGTGGATCCTGTAGAACTGTGTTAAGCGTTCTATGCGGGTCTAACACCTCGAGTGGTTTCAAGTTTAGGATCTTTGTTGCTCTTCGGGATATCGGCCAAGCCCTAAGCTCTAAACCGTGGAAATCGCCCATGAGTCCCATACTTGCCATAATATTAAGTTTAAAGTTTGGGGTAAACCCCCAAACTCTGGAAATCGCCCATGGGTCCCATACTTACCATCATATTTAGTTTAGAGTTTGAAGTAAACCCCAAACTGTGGAAATCGCCCATGGGTTCGATACTTTAGCTGCTGGGCCGTACACTTCGGAGGTGGCCCACGAAGCCTCGAAGCCCCGTCCCTAAGTCCCAACCCCTAGAGCGAAACCCTTTAGAACCCCACACCCCGACCCAACTCCTAAAGTCCTAAAATCGACCAGCGCTGCAGCGGAAGGTTCTCGGGTTGTAGACGTAGGGTTTAGCACTTTGAGTCCCGCACGGTAGCCTGCTGGATGTTGTTGGGCTTTACAATGTCGGGACCTTTGGGTTTTGGGGTTTGCCCAGGCCCTAGCTCTTGACGCTAGCCTACTGGAGTAGGGCCTCATCCCTGCTCCCTGAGCCCAAAGCACACTAAACCCTGCATCCCAAACCCCCATTCCGAACCAGCATTGCCAAAGGCGCGTTCAGATGAAACAGCGAAGCTCGCGGCCCCTCAACCGGCTTTGCCTGCAGGTGCCTGTCACCGTGATCACCGGCTTCTTGGGGAGCGGCAAGACGACCTTGCTGAACCGCAGCTCGCCCGGGGTGCAATATAGAGGTCTGAATTAGGGCAATTTTCCCCCGTATCGTGCCTGAATAGATTTGCTACGAGATACACCGAACCCTAATCTAGCGATTTAAAGCCCATCCTCCTACCAAGAAATAGAGGTTTAGAGCCTAGGGCTGTACAGTATAGTGCATTGTAGTATGTTACAGCACATTCTACAACATGGTGCATATGTGAAAATGTGGCATTATATTGTATTTCGTGATTTCTCTTATAATGTTTCTGCTCGGATTCTGTAACAGTCTGTAACAGTCATATATTAGTTATATCAATATACCCATATACATATACATATATATATATATCCCTTTATATGCCCCAACCTAAATCCTAAGCCATACCAACAGAAGGACTCCCTAAAACGCTTAAACTCTAAACCCCTAAAGCCCTAAGCTTCCTAATCACCCGAAGCACTGCAACCCTATAAAACCCGCTTTCTTGGGGGGCCTTGTTTCAGGCATCCTCCGAGAGCAGCACGGGAAGCGGATTGCGGTCATCGAGAACGAGCCTGGGTTCTTGTTAGGGGATTTTTATTTTCAGGTTGCCTTATTTTAAGTTACCATTGGAAGGAAACCCCATGATTTACTATCGATCCCTATTATGGTAACTTAAATACATAAGAAGGAAGCCATATGTAAAAATCCCCGAACAAGAGCCGAGGAGTTTGGCGAGGTGGGTATCGACTCTACCCTCGTGGAGCAGGCAGGAGCCTCAGGGTTCAGGGCTGAGGATGTTTATAGTGTGTTAAGGGTTTTTGAGGGGTTTATGGGGTTTAGGATTTTAGGGTTTTTTTGGGTGGGTTTCTAGGGTTTAAACTTTAGGCTTTGTGGGGTCGCTTTAGTTTAGGGTTTAGGGCTTATAGGGTTTAGGGTATAGGGTCTTTAGGGGTTAGGGTCTATCATAGGGCCTTGGCATGTAGTGTCTAGGTTTTAGGGTTGACTTAAGGCCTATAGGCTTTCTCTCGATTTTGTTGTGCGGCTTGACTTCTCGCCGAACAGGCCGGGTTGTTGTAGATTTGGGCATCGGGTTCTGTACATTTTTCAAGGGTATATACGGTGTTATGAGGTCTTAACCCTGGTAGAAAAGGCCGGGTTGTTATAGACCATTGCTAGGAGTTTACATGGCTTCAAGAAGGCTTGTAAGGAGTTTAGAAAAGGCTTTTGAATTAAACAGGCGTTACAAGGGTTGTAGAACGGGGTCATAGGTTTGTTGTTCATGGCTTCAAGAAGGAGTTCGTCCTATTGCAACAAGCGAGGCATCGTAGGAGTCAAGCCTCCTGAACCTCTAGAGTCGTCAGCCCTACAGTAAACAGCTTGCCCTAGCCCTAAGCCCCCAGCCTTAAACACCCAAACCCTGATCGCCCCTAAAGCCTTATAACGCTGGACTAAGTCAGTGTGATTGGGATGCAGGGTTCAACAAACTCGGTTGTTTGTGGAGTCGTGGCGTCGTAGAGAAGCCTTAGTAACTACCATATCATACTAGTCTGGAGGCGGAGCGTACCACTGAGACCATCGTCGAGATGAACAATGGCGACATGCCTTGCGATGGTGTTCAGGGTTTCGGGTTGTGTAAAGTAGTTGGCCAAGTAGTTAGGGTTAGGGCGTAAACTCTAGGGTTTAGTAATGAAGGTTTAGGGCCTACTTTTTAGGGCCTATAGTGTTCAGGGATTAGGGGTATGTGTTTTTGAGAAGTGGTGTTGCGGATCTTTCAGGCGTGTCTCATGGTGTCCTGAACCACGCGAGATTTGTTTTGGGGGGCTGCTGTAGCTGAGAGAGTGACCAAAGGTGGGTAGAAGGAGGGCCAACATTGCCGGCTAAGATTTTGAGCTGAGCTTGAAACTTGAAGGCTAAACATAAACCCTAAAGCCGAGACACTAAACCTCCCTTAACCCCGTAAACCTTTGCTGGCTTAGTTCCGAAGATTCAAACCCTATACCTATAATTCCTCAACTCGAACCCTATACCTGGACCCTTAAGCGTCCCTTAACGGTAGGTTCTTTAGGGTCCAGGTAAACCGTTAATAAACAAAGCCTAAGTCGGAAGTCCCCACCAAAAAAGCCCTAAGCTGTATGTAAACCGCTATAGATACCCCAGGACCTAAACCCCAAACCCTACGTCTATAGAACCCCAAAGCCCTGTGCCCCAAAGCCCTGAGCCCTAAACCTCAAACCAGCTTTCTGCCGTAAACCCTAAACCCTAGACCCTAAAACCTAAACCCTTGATCAGGTTGCATCTGCTGCACCCTTCGTGGGGATTTCATCCAGGGTATGCAGAAGGCGCCCCGGTCTTCTAATCCCAGAGGGTCCATGGATACTACCATTATGGAATTAGGTCCCCAAAACCATATTAGGGATAGTCTTTTGGATTCAGGTAGGAAGTCGGAGTTGAGGTTGCCCAACAAGACCGTAAAACCGCAGATAAATATCGGGCCCTGAATAATTAGAACAGGGTCTCGGGACAAATGGGTAGTTCTCCAAACTAGGGTCATCTTTTAGGTCTCCATATAGTACGGCACCCTTATAAAAAGGTTGCCAAAGGACCCTAAATTTGGAAAACGACCCAAATGTTGGTAACGATTGAGCCGTCTACATTCCCAGAGGGTCCATATATACTACCATTGTGGAATTAGGTCCCTAGGCGTAACTCCAACCTCCGAAGCCTCAAAACCTCCTACTGCCCGAAACCCTGAGACCCCCCAAACCGGTTTATTAGGGTTTAGGGTTCAGGTTTCAGGGCTTCAGGGGTTTGAGGTTCAGGGTAGTGCAAATAGCAAACCTGCATTGATGCCCCAAATCTTTGACCTCACGGTCTATGTCTGGTAGGTGCTCAAGGATGTTCAGTCCCGCGGCGGCCATCTCGCCTCTCAGCCGCCAGGAAAAGTCTGCTTCTGCTTATCTAGGGCTTAGAGGGGGTTGAGGATCTCGGGCCTGAGGTTTATAGGGTTCCGGGTTTTCTTAGTGAATAAAAAATGTTCGGGCGTAGGGGTTTAGGGGCTTGGCAGTTTACGGGTCTCGGGTGCAGTCATTTCGGGGTTTCAGTTTGGGTTTGTCGCTTTCTTGCAGGCCATGCGCATCCGAGATCATTCGTTGATTCGCGCAAACACCCCAAATATCCAAAAAGCTCTACGTGAAACCCTGAACCCTGAGCCCAGAACACTACGGTTGTTTCCAAAAGTCGTGGAGTCTCGGAGCTGTTGATTGTGTTCTGTCGGTTCGAGCGATCAGAGTTCGGGGGTGTAGGGTGTAGGGGGCGATTAGGGGGGGTTGGGCTAAGGGAGGCTTGCGGCGGGTTGGGTTTGGGGTAAGGGGTCAGCTTAGGGTGGGTTGGGTTACGTTTAGGGTTTAGAGGCTGTTTGGGGTGGGTTTAGTTTAGGGCTAAGGGCGGCTTGGTTTACGTTTAGGGGTTAGAAGCTAGGTGTGATAACAAGCATTAACAAGATGATGAGCCATGTTCGCCCACCTAAGACAACCAGCAAATCTTCATACCATGAGGAACCTTAGAAGGAACCCCTAAAGGAGCCCTATAACCCAAAACCCTGAAAGGAACCCTTTAAAGGAACCCTTTAAAGGGAGGAGGGATATATGGGATGGGCCTTAGAAGATCCCCCCAGACCCCAGACCCTCCCCCCTAAGGATCCTTATGAATCAGACCCCCCCCCCCAGGCTCGCAACAACTCTAAAACCCCCCCACTCTTACAGGCTCGGCTCTACCATGACTCAAGCCTCCAGCCTTTCAATCCCAAGCCCAAAAAACCCTGAACCCTAAACCCCGAAAATCCTGAAGTCCCTAAGCCCTAAACCCTGAACCTCAAGCCCCTAGCCAAGGATGGCGTCTTGATTGAAACGACTGGACTAGCAGACCCTTCCCCGATCGCTTCGACCTTCTTCCTGGATCCCTTCATGCAGGCCTCTATTCAGGGTAATAAGAGCTTCGATGAGGATTCTATCAGAATTCCTTAAGGGCTCTATAAGAGTTTCGATTAGGGTTCAAAAAGGAGTTTCTACAAAGGTGCTATGGGGGATTCTAGACGAAGCCATTTCTATACATGAGTATAAGGGATGCTACAAGGGTCTATACGGTTACTGGGAGGGATTCTCTAAGGCTTTTGAACTTTAGGGGTCGCTAAGCCCTAGGGTTTTAGGGTTTAGGGGTTTAGGGCTTCTAGGGTTTAGGGGATTATGGTTTAGGGTTAAGGGAAGTTTAGGGGTTGAGGGTTTAGGGTTTTTAGGAAGCAAAGTTTGTCAGGAGAACTACCGCCTGGACTCCATCCTGGGTGTCTGCGATGCCAAGCACTTGCTGGACCAGTCACATGGTTTGATCGGGCTTGGGGCTTTGTGGGTTTTTGGTTTAGGGATCGGGGCTTTGTGGGTTTAGAGTTTAAAATTTAAGAATCGGGGCTTTGTGGGTTTGGGGTTTAGGGATCAGAGCTTTGTGGGGTTTAGGGTTTCGGGATCAGGGGTTGAGGGATTTCGAACCTTAGGAGCTTAGAGGGTTCAGAGCTTGAGAGCTTTAGGGTGTCTTTAGGTTCTGGAGCTTCAGGGGTAGGGGGTTTAGGGCTGAGGCCCGCGCAGACCCACAACTGAAAGCGTGTAATGCAGGGGCCTCCGTAATTCTCAGTACTATTGCGGGGGTTCCTTATTGTCTATGTATGGTGGAAGATCGCCCAAAGCTCTAGTGTGATATTTGGGGTCATTGTTTTTCCAATTCTTTTCCAATTCCGGGACAGAGGATATGCCGAGACTCCTAAAGCCCTAAACCCTAAACCCTGAAACCGCTAAACACCCCAGCCCTTCCTTGCAAGCCCTCTCCGCACCCTGATCCACACACTACACCTGCAAATTAAATGATAGTGCTGCTATAGTCTGCTATAGTATCATTATAGTAGTGTGGTAGTGTTGATATGGTATTCTTCTGAATATATTATAGCAATATTCAGAATCACTACCTATAGGCTCCATTATCGTTCCTTTTTGTGGCTGATATTTAGGATCTTATAAGGCAATCCCAAAAAGGAACTTCAATGGAGCCTATGGGTACACCTTTAAGACTCCTCTGAGGCTTTCTGCAGATCGGGAGAAGTCTTGCGTTCACGAGGCGTCGGAGCAGGCCCTCCCGGCGAGCATTAGGTTTAGGCAGGGGTTTTGAGGAGTTTTAAGGTTTGAGGAGCTTTGCAGGGGGTTTTTAGGGGATTTATGGAGTTTTACGCGATCTTTTGGGGTGTTTTGGAGGTCATGTGGGGGTATGAGAAAGCTCATACGGGTAGTTCTTGAAATTAGGGTCCCTTCTTAGGTCCTTAAATAATAGTACGGCACCCTTATAACAAACAGGACCCAAATTTAGAGAACTGCCCAGATCTCAGCTCCCGAGGTAAACCCCCAACCCGACTTTAGCAGTCATCAAGGGTATCAAAAGGCCCATATGGCAAGTTCTCTAAATTAGGGTCCGCTGTTGCGTCTCCAATAAAGTACGGCACCCGGTTAAAAAAGACCCCAAAAGGGGCCCTAATTTAGAGAACTGCCCATATCCGAGCTGCCGAGGTTGCCTTTTCCGACCGGCTGCTGCTGACGAAGACCGACCTCTGCACGGATACGGAAGCGCAGTCTGCAAAAAGTTCGTGCTTAGGGATAGGGTTTAGGGAACCCTAAACCCTACAGTCTACGGGGTTGGTGACACGTCCTTTAGGGTTTATAGGGTTTAGGTTAGGGTTAAGGAGTTTTAGGGTTTAGGATGTGGACTTTCGAACTTTGGGGATTTAGAGTTCGATTTCGTCACAGAGTTTAAACCTTCTTGCGCTTATGTGCTTCGCCGGTACCCCGTAAGCCCTCTTCTTCGTCTGAGGAGATCGATGGCGTCCTGCAGCAGCTGAAACAGCTGAATCCTTTTGCCATCGTGCTGCCCATGAACCTGAAGGCTTGACAGCGCGGCCATGCCTGTCCAAAGCACCGAAGAATTAGGCCAGCGGTCTACTTTAGTAGTTGCAGTGCCCATAAAGAAAGGGGATGTCACGAGAGGATTCCAAAACGATCTACTGTCTAGAGCGGAGGCCCTCAGCCACCCGAAGCCGCCCCAAAAGCATCCCAGCTGGAAATGCTCCCTAAACCCTAAACCCTAAACCCTAACCCGAAACCCGAAACCCTAAACCCCAAAACCGAAACCCGAAACCCCAAACCGAAACTCTAGCTCGGAAGCCCACGAGACTGAGAAGGACACCGAGAAACCGGTTCCGGTAGACCAGCTCTGCGACGTGCGGGCGTTCTCCCTCGCCTTTTGCCACGCATGTGCTTTGTTTTGTTTAGGTCTCGAAGTTTCCCTGTTTCTAGAACCCTAAAACCCCAAAAGCCCTAAAGGCCCTATAAAACCCTAGAGCCCTAAACGGTTTAAAACCCTAAAATTCCTAAAAACCCCAAAAGCCTTAAAAGCCCTAAAAGCCCTAAAACCCTAAAAACCCTAAAACCGTTTGAGGGACTCAGGGTTTGGGGATGCCAGCGTTTTTTCGGCGTTTCTGCTGCCTCGAGGTTTTAAGGTGACTTAGTTGGTTTTGGGGTTGCTGCAAGGGTTTTAGGGTTTAGGTTTTGGGGATCTTGTGCATCGGCTCTGGCTTGGGATTTCGGCCCATGGTAAGATGCTAAACCCCTGAAGAAGAACAAACCTAAACAGCAGGAAGCCTCAAGCAGAATGCCCAAGCTAGAAAACGTCGGCTCTCCATCTTGAATCCTACAAGCAACACCCCAGTCCTTTTGGGTGCAAGTTTGTTTGGTTTACCGCTTTGGGTTCAAGGGTCCGGGTCCAGGGTTTAGGGCGCAGGGCTCTTGTCCTGTGTGCCCGGCCGTAGCAGTAAGCCTGAAAACCCCACATGGTCCCCTCTGTACCCAAACCCGAAACCCTAAACTCTGACCCGAAACCCCTCAAAGACCCGAAGCCTCAATGGCCCTAGGCCCTAGACTCCATTGATTTGAGCAGGTGCTAGTCGAAAGGGAATTAGGTTTCGGGTTTAGGACCCTCATGCTCTTATAGGAAAGGATTGCCGGGGGACTTAAGATGATCCACACTCAGAAAAAGCCATTGGAGTGTCGCAGGGCTTGGTGAGCAGTTACTTTGTAGCGTCATAAGTATCATAATCATAACCCCAGTTCGGACGCCTTTCAGGGTATTTCGAACTCTACTTACTACCTAAAGTCCCCCGAAAACCGATGCTCGTTGGCCGCAAGGACCGGGCACTTGAGTTTGACTCCACGTTCCCTGGCTCTCGAACCCCAGTGGTTCTGCGGGTGATACGGCTGATGATATAAATCCTGCATTGCGCATAATATAAGGATTCTACCAGTACTCTCATAGTTTAGGGTCCTTAAGGTAATGTAGGATTTGTATCATCAACCGTATGTAGAGGGGTCTTGGGGGGTTTGTAGGTTCGGAGAGTTGTAGAGGCCAAAGAAGGCATCCTTTATAGGATCTGAGTTCGGGGCATTTCTTGAGGGCCACATGAACCGTAGCAAGTTTGGGGCTCTACATCTTTGATCCTGCATGGAATATGAAGCGAAATAACCTTTCAGAGCTCAGTTGCTCCTGAAGCTGTCGTGGTTCATCTTGGCTCATAGGGTTTTCAGGGGTAGTGTTGGCCCTAAGCGACTGTTGGGGCTCTTTCGTGCCCAGGAAGCTAAGGGATCAGAAACTTGGGTTCCAAGGGGTACTGCAATTGCGGAGGTTGTAATCAGGATGACATTTTCGAAGTTCTACAGGGTTCCTCCAAAAGAACAAGAAGGTCTGGGTGGCACTTTGGAAAACGTTTTAATTTCCCTTTATGGTTCCTTCCGAGGTACTTGTTCATAAACAATATTTCGGTGGGCCCGAAAGTAGAACCCAGAAGGGTATAAGGCCCTGCCGACCCCGCTTAAGGCCGCAGAGGCTTTCGAACCCCCAAACTTGGATCCTGTGCCCAGGAATACTGAAAGCCGCGGAACCTAGGAACGACAGAAGAACCATCTCAAGCGCACGAGGTCCTCCTGTAAGACGTGGAGCGAACTCCAGAGCAACTTGTATCTGGGAAAACAACCATCAGGAAGACTTGAACAGACAAAGGGTTTATGGTATGTGTTGTGGCAAGCACCATGAGCAGTTTGAAAGTTGAGGCGCCGCCGACAGCACGACAGGCCTAGTCCCTTTATTCAAGGCTCATCTGTAGATGCGACGCCCTACTTTCAACACTCGCGGAGGTTCCTAGACGATGATGACGATCACATGCACGACGCCTCGATCAAGGCACACCACTTGGTACTTCAGGGAGAGCATGTTATCCTACCCTGAATCGAACAGCCCAGCGCCCTGAAGCATTCATTCGAAATTCTTGTCTAAATTATCCCACTATCAGCTCCGATTGATTGGGGTCGAAGGCGAGACGGAGTCGCAGTTGAATTTCTTTCTAGTACACAAAGATATGAAAACACATTGGTCAGAGCTCAACTGCCGTTCCTTGGTCCCTTGTCTTCGGGAACCGAGCTTCTTCTGTTTTGCTGCGGATAGTTTGTAAGTTTGGGGTTCGAAATAGGACCCTCAATACCTTGGAGCCTTTTTTTGTATGTTCAATGCTAAAACCATCCCCGAAACCTTCTTCTACTTATCAAGCACCCTCAATTGGTAGTGAATCGAGGATCAGGCGTAGTTCAGAGTTAGATTGGACATGCACCTTCTTCGGCAATGAGTAGTTTGCAATTTGATGGCCTTTGCCGCCCTATCCTTGGATGCATGTCGTTCATGGGAAGTCAGAAAGTAGCATGCTTGTGCATTCCAGTCTTCTCCGTGACGTCTCTTCAGCTTTACAGTTTAGCCCGAGATTCTGGGTACTTCGCTGTAGAACTTCCTGGATGTCGCTACAAACTGATGAAATATGTTGGGTACGAGCTTTGTAATGCTACTGCTGTGGCAAAAACTAAAGACTGTCACTTCAAGAGCCAGGATATGTTTACCGGGATGTAGGGTTTAGGGTTTGTCCTAAACCATAGTTGCTAAAATCTAAACCCCAAATCCAAAAACGCTAGGCTCAATGAAGCCTTCCTAGTCACGTCTTACCCGAAAGCCCTCAAGAAACGAACCCAGGAACCTCAAGCTCAATTGGTCCCAGCGAAGGAGCTCCTGCATATGACTTTGAACTATGCTCCTGAGTTAAGGTGGTGTTGCCCTGAACCCCCCAGACCCCTAAGCCCCAAACCCTTAACCCCTAAACTTCTAAACCCGGAAACCCCTAAACCATCCTAAACCCTCAAAGCCCTAAGCCCCCAAGCCCTAAACCCCTAAACTTCTAGACCCTGAAAGCCCTGAATGCCTAGATCCTCATCCGCCGAGGCCCTGGGAGTGAAGTTGCGCGGTGGGCTCCACCAGGGGAAGCTAAACAGCCCCCTGCATTCAAGCAGTCTTACGAATTTAGGGTTTCAAGGTTTTGGGTTATAGGGCCGTAGTGTTTTAGGGTTTAGGGTTCAGGGGAAGATACCTTAAAAGCTTTAGCAGGCTTCTCGGACAGTATATAGGGTTTTTATCGGGCCTGGCGACTCATTCCTGGAAGTAGTGATGGACCCTTTACATGTTTGAATGTACTATTCCTTACTTGTGGGTTGCTGAGCTCTGTCAGTCGTCTCCCCAGAGTTGAGGTTTTCCATTTAGGGTATTTAGGGCTTTTGGGGTTTGGGTCAGTTTGGGTATCTGAGCCATGTATTACATTCGATGCTCCGAACATCAAGATATGTACCTTTAGCAAGGGTGTTTAGGGGTTTAAGCTCTTCGGGGTTTCAGGTACGTATAACTCAATCAGCCGGAACCTGCCTTGCGCAGGGACACGTCAAACCGTAGAGTGAGGTTTTTTACTACTCTGCGAGCTTAAGGTTGACCGACCTGAAATTCTAGCCCTGCACCCAACCCTGGCATCAGCGAGACCTCTCTCTCAGTCAATGGCCGGGTTTGGGATGAAATCCTGTTCCAGACAGAATCCGAGTCTTGGGATTAGGATTGTCACTTTTCGTATCTCTATAGTCATACCCCTCGTTCTGGTGTAGTTAGTCATGGTATCAGAACTATGCAGGTTTGAAGCAGCCTGCTCTCATTCTCTAATTGTTTGTTCACGGGGTGTGCGCTTTTGTGACGAAGAGGCTTGTGTCCTAGGGGGTAATACACAGATTGGTCAAGAAAACCCCGTGTTTGTGACTATCTCGTACACATCTAAACCCTGCAGGACCCGATTCGTGGAGTGCTGCTCCGGACGGCTTTTGGCCTAAGCCCCTGAGCCTTTCGTCGTCTCGAAACCCCAGGTCCCGACTTCCCCGACCCTAAACCCTAAACCCTAAAACCTAAAACCCTAAACCCTAAAAACCCTAAACCCTAAAACCCTAAACCCTAAACTCTAAAACCCTAAAACCCGAAAAACCTTAAACCCTAAAACCCTAAAGCCCTAAACCCTAAAACCCTAAAGCCCTCAAACCCTCAACCCCTGAACCCTAAACCCTACAAGCCTAGAGCCCCAAGACTCCTCACCCCAACTCTCCAGTCGGGTAGAAGTTCAATCCCAGCCGCAGCCGTCAATGAGGATTCTTCGAGGAAGTCTTGAAGAAGTATCCCAAGGAGATGTACCGGTGCAATGGCAACGAGAATTTTGGGGGGTCTCTAGGTGGTAGAGTTTGCGGGGTCTAGGGCTCAGGGTGTACGGTTTAGGGATTTTACAGTCTCGGACCCCTAAATCCTGCACTTTGAAACCTAGACCGGCTCTGCATGGATTTTAGGAGGTTGTGTAGGATTTAGGCCGTAGGACGTTCGGCATCGAAAACCCCTGCATCCTACTGTGCCGGGGTCTCTAGCCTAGGGCCAGGGCATCTTTTGGTGTCTCTAAGAGGGACACCTTTCGGGATCTCAGAATAAGTGCGCCGTAGTTTAGAGCACTACCGCTACAGTTGTGACGGTTTGGTGTTGCCATAGGCTTCATTGTAGTTTCGTTTTGTGGCTTTAGGATCCTATAAGTGTATATGGTAATCCCCAAAAAGGAGCTACAATGGAGCCTATGGGTAGTTATCACCAGGCTCGGGACCCGGAACCCCAATCCTCAAATCCAAGAAGCCCCGAATCCAGAAGCCCGCAAAGCCAACATCTTCACGCACTCAACCCAATGCCAAGCCCAGGGCTCTTATTTAAAGGATCCCATAAGGAGCATAAATCACAGAAGCTTCATCTATGACTTCTTGCCCCCAGCAGTGCTCCGAACCCCCAACCTTGTCAGAACATCATAGAACCTAGGACCTATATGCCTTAAACCCCCAAATCCCGAAGCCCAGAAACCCAAAGCCTCAAGCAGCACAAAGAAGCAGAGAGCCCAGGATGAAGGGCATCCTCGATGTCAAGGGCATCGAGGAGCGATATATCTTCCACGCGGCGCTCTGGTAAAGAGGACCTTTTCAGTTTCAAGGTGTCGGGTTTGGGGTCCAGGGCTTAGGGTTTAGGCAACATGCAAGAGCATGTTCGGTAATGATAAGTCGCATCGCAGTACCACCAATGCTGAGCAACATCATCGGCGCCCTCGTGACCAAACTACGATAATATCAACATTTCGCCAGTCACAGTAGCACGCATATCTGAGAGAGGCTATGCTTTCATCAGTAGGACTACTGCTGAAAGCAGTAGAGTGCGTGTACAATGCCCATAAGAGTTTTCGTGCTGCTAGCACGAATAGAGCCTGAACTCGTAAACTTACACACTCGGCCCCGGGTAGGAATACCGTAAGGTCTCCTCTAAAGACGCTGAGTCCTACAGAATTGCACCATAATGCACCCCGAAACCCGATTCTAATTAAGAAGATCCCTGCGTTCAACTTGCGGCTGGTGACTGAACTCCTCAACGTTCTTAAGAACCATGTTAAAGTTCACATTCCATCAAGCCGCATGAAAGCTCCGCAGAACCGTGAAAAACTTGTCTTTTTCCCTCGAAGCCCCTGAATCCTACACCCTAAACCCCAAATAAGCCCTAAACCCTAAACCTTAACTTTGTAAACCTGAGGTGAACTGCCACTTCGGTGGGATGCCCCAAGGCCCATGGCCTACGGAGGGCCGCGCTCCTCGGCTGCGCCGAGTTCGGAGCTTTTCGGGCCCTGGGTGTATGACTTTAGGGTTTGTGGTTTTTGGGCTTAAGGCCTCTTGGGTTTGGGGTGTCGGGATTAGGTTTTAAGGTTTAAGGTTTAGGGGTTAAGGTTTAGGGTTTAGGGTTTAAAGAAGGTTTAGGGTTTAAGGTTTAGGGTTCGGGTTTTTTGCCTGCCATGGGTTGGCTTGGCTGGGGCGGGCGTTGGGGATCTGACTCTAGGCTGTTTGCGTAGATCTTTCACTGCAGGTCTTTAAGGCTCTTGATCTGGTTCTAACCGTTTTGTCGTTGATGTTGTGTTTGTTCTGAGGCTTCTAATTCTAAGTTATTTTCGATTCCTGATCCATACATCTTTCCTGTGGACCTGTAGCTACGACCTAGAGGACTCCCTAAAAGAGGTCCCAGTGTTGGTCTTTCGGGCCCAGTTCGTTAGCATATATCGTATATCGATAGCTGTTACATATGTACGTATCCGTATACACAAATACATGAAATCTTATATATATATATATAGACATTATAGAGGTCCCTAAACCACATGCCCGTCAGTTCTAAACCTTAGTTTCCAAACCCCCTTGTGCCCTAAACTCTAAACCCCAGGGCCTGGGTGCCTGACCCCAAACTTTTGACAGAAGCCCTAAACCCCAAACCCAAACGACTGGGTGCCGAACCGCTGAGCCCTCAAGACCTCCCTACTGTTGAATAAGGGTTTAGGGTTTAAGGTTTAGGCTTTTAGGTTTAGGGTTTAGGGTTTGAGGTTTAAGGTTTGGGGTTTAGGGTTTAGAGTTGGGAAAGTGGCAGGAGGAACCTCTCCCACTCTCCCCTAAGTCACCAGGACGTCTTGACTACAAGATAGGTGCCTAAATAATTTCCACTACCCCCTTTGGGCTTCCTTAGCTTGTAGTCCAAGAATTACATATCTACACCGAGACCCGATTCTAATTGTTAAGGCCCTTCTATGACCCCAAATCACTCAAAAGCCCTCGACCCTGAAAGATCCTATAGGCCTTAAACCCTAACCCGCCATACCCCTAAAGACCTTCTTGGCAATTCTGGAAAGCAAGGCTCGATAGGACCCTCACAAACAAAAACATAGTTCTAGTACCCAACTAGAATGCCTACAACTCTATAGAACCCCGATGGAGCCTTTAGTATAGAACTCGAAGGAAACCACAGCTAGTGAATCCCGGAGCCCCCAAAGCCTGGACCCCTCAAACTTTTACATCCTTGCAGACCTTCTTGGTATTTCTCGAAGGAAAGCAACTGGAGGGACCCGTATAGAACTCCATTATGGGGCCCTTTTTAGAAAACCTCTAAGAACCCTGAATCCGCAAACTCCCAAAACCCTTATATGAACCCTGATCGCAACCTTTATTAGAGCCCCTCCAAGGAAAGCAAGGCGGTCTTCATCGGCAAGGCCGGCGTTGTCAAATTGCGCAGGTAACCCGAAGCAAAACAGCACTCGGACCCTCCCCCTCCACCAATACTCCCAACCCGATGTTGGGTCTTACAAGCTTTTGCAACAGTTTACAGAGTTTGATAGGGTTGTTTAGGGGTTGGCAGGCTTTAACCGGGTTTGATAGAGTCTATTCGGGTTTTTCTGGGTTCATGGTAGTTTACATGGGGTTTGGTGCTTATGGATGTCAGGCATGGCATGCAGCCCTGACCGCCAAACCTGCCCCTACCCTAAACTCTACTACCCTAAACCCTAAACCCTAACCCTGGATCCTTGTTGGATACAATTTTACACATTGTTGTGATCATAAATCCCCAAAAGGATTTAAAATGATCATTATGATCATTTTTAATATAACCCCAACAGGGAACCCTAACCTTGGGGCGATATTGACCTTCAGCTCCCAAGGCCTAATCCCAGCCCACAAATCCTCAAGCCTGACGCCGCATGTACCTCTCTGTTCCAAAGCCCTGGTGCCTCGAACCTTACTGGGTTTATAGGGTGCAGGGGTTTATGGTTTTGGGTTTAAGGTTTAAGGTTTAAGGTTTAGGGTTTAAGGTTTAGGGTTTAAGGTTCAAGGTGTAGGGTTTAGTGTAGGGTTCAAGATGCCGGGAGCCCAGGGCTTAAGACCTACAGCTAAAACTCGAGCGCTCTCACACATTCAGGCCCACCCGAAACCCTAAACCCTAA
>CAJNJA010012819.1:243-12934 GCA_905231915.1 Symbiodinium necroappetens | reverse complement strand
CCAAAACCTCAAAGCCTGAACCCCCCAACCCCCTAAAGCTCCACAACAACATTCGAGACTTATTATGGATTCAAATTCTAGGAGGCTGTGGGTTTTTCGAAGAAGCTCGAGCCGCCTGCCAAAACCTTGAAGAAGCTGCTCGTGCAGCTTGACGACCTGGCTCGGGAGACTGGGAGAGTTCGCAAGTCAGATCGTGAGGTCTGCGCGTTGGTTGTAACAACATGAGTAGTTCTCTGATTTAGGGTCCCTTTCTAGGTCTCAAAACTAGTACGGCACCCTGGTAAAAAAGGAGGAATTTAAGAGGGACCCCAATTTAGAGAACTGCCCATATCAACATCAGAATAACAAGACCAACAATTTTTGGGTCAACAGCTGAAGACGACGAGGGGATCGTGGATCGGCTTCGGCTGATTAGGCAACCGGATCTGGCTTGAAAACCTGTTGCGAGGCTTAGTTCATGTAGGGGCCTTGAAAAGGGCTGGAGCCCCACAACCCCTAAACCCCAAAACCCTAAACTGAAAACCTTAAACCCCCAGACCCTAAACCCTAAAAAGGCCCAGACCCTGAACCTAAAGGCCGAGCCTGTCGAAATCGCCGTCGAATAGGCCACTGTGCGTTTCCTCGTCGGATGAGGAGGGTGTAAATCACCTCAGAAAGTTTAAGGGTTTAGGGGTTTAGGGCTTGGGGTTTAGGGATAGCTTAGGGAGGCTGTGTAGATCACAGAGAGCGAGGTATTTTTCAGGGTCGAAGACTCTGGTTTAGGGATTGTGCAGACCACATTTCAGAGACCAAATCTTCAGGGCTGGAAACCTTACACACTAAACCTTAAAGCCCCAAACCCTAAACCCTAAACCCCTGACTGTTTCACGGCTTCGTGTCTAGAGCCTGTGGCCCATGAATCCAAAAAATTCGCCAGGACGGAGCTCTTGCAGATAGTACAGGGGCCTGACTAACTGCCAATCCTATTTTGGGGTTTAGGGTTTAGGGTTTGGGGCTTAGGGTGGCATGACTAACCGCCAATCCTATTTTGGGGATCCTTATTAGATTTATAGTATAGTTCGTAGAATATGTTTCTATTTTGGTGTTCCTTATGATCTTCTTCTGGCATATTGATATACCCCAAAACCCTGTTCGAAATATTAAGGCCCCTCTATTAGTCCACAAAAGCGGGAAATGTACCATGCGGACCTCATCATCTATGCGTGGGGCACAAGCTGAAAGAGGGATCAAAGGAAGGTCGCGATGTGTGCACTTAGGATTGGCAGCTTGGGTTTAGGGCTTAGGGCTTGGGTTTAAAGATTCGGGTGTCGGGGTGTCGACTTTAGGGTTAGGGTTTGGGATTCTGTGGGTGGCTCTCTACATTAGGGCCCCTTGTAGGAACCCCAAATCAAGGCGGCACCGGTATTACACAGAGGCCACAATGGTCCGTAATTTAGAGAACTAACCCATTAGAAGGCCTTCTAGATCCCTTTAAGGAAACCTCGAAAGGGACCCTATGTAGAGAAATGCGCATCTAGGGCGCTCAGTGCAGGGTCTACGTTGGAGGGCTCAGGAAGACCGAGGACGCATGCCGCTATGTTGAGGGTTGAAGTCATTGATGATTGACATTAATAACGACTTCGTTGCTTTATGCTTAATTAATTCAATTTAAATCTACTGCACCATTTCATTCATTTACTAGGGTTTTTTTGTACTAGGGTTTAGGGTTTAGGGTTTAGGGAGCTTTGGGTTCGGGGTGGCCGGCTTTTTGCGTTGGGTTTGGGGCTTTGGGTAAGATCCTTTGACAATTGAGGCAAGGAAGGAAAGGAATAAGGAAACAAAGCAGCCCAAAAAGAAACTGCAACTGAGGGTTGACCAAGGTACTGAGGACTAAAGTTTGTGGCGCTGGAGGACTGGGAGCCAAGCGTGACGTCCGCGACGTGCAGGTTCGAAGCTATCCACCTGGCTCCAGCACAGGGTTCAGGGCCCTAAACCCCAAACCCCCGAGAAAGTTCAGGGTTTAGGGCTTAGGGTTTGGGGCTTTAGAAGGGTATGGAAGGGTTTGGGGCTAGTCATGTGTGTAGTATAGCAAATGGGTCCTTTTTAAAGGAAGAAGCTGACTGATTATTCAAATCTCTGATCCACGAACCCTGATGGTCTGAATCTCTGAAGGAACCTGAACCTCCAATCCGACGTCCCTAAGCTTATGGGATCCTTAAGGGAGGGGGTTCTAAGAGGGGTATATAACCCAATAAACCCCGTAGGATCCGATAATAAGCAGGGTTTCTGTGGCTTAGGTTTTTTTTAGGGTTTAGGCTAAAGGGTTTAGGGTTTAGGGCAATTCTAAACCTTAAGCCATCGAACCTTTGACCCTTAGCCAAACGAAACCCTAAACCTTAAACCTTAAACCCTAAACCCTACGCCCTAAATCCTAAACCCTAAACCCTCAACCCTAAACCCCAAACCCTAAACCGTAACCAAACGAAACCCTCCTCAAAACGAGGCTCCACCTGGACTCTGTACTCGGGGACGTCAGCCTGCAACCCAGGGTGAAGAGTGCAGGGGGGGAGGGGTCTAGGGGTTTAGGGTTTAGGGTTTAGGGTTTAGTGGTTTAGGGTTTAGGGTTTAGGGTGTTGGGTCTAACGGACCTGGGAATTTAGGTGCTTGGTTTTAAGATACGAGTACTGTAAGTCGGTATTTGGGCGAGCATGCGATAATTTGGCACTTGGGTCGAGATTGGGGTGTAGGGTTTAGCGTCAGGGCGCGGGGTTTTGTAAGGTCTTAGGGCCTTAGGGCTCAGCATGTAGGTTTGAGGTTTTGGCTTTAGCATCAGGGTCTCGGGCATAGGTCTTGGGGTATAAGAGGTAGGTTGCATTTTTGTTTAGGGTTCGTCTAAACCCTAAACCCTAAAGCCTAAAGCCTAAACCCCAAAACCTAAACCCTTAACCCTAAACCCTAAACAGTTTAGGGGTCCCGGGCGTCGATCTTGAATTTTTGGGCTTCCGTCTATCGGACCTCTGCGTCTCGAGCCTGGCCTGGCAGCCTACGAACATGGGTAGCTCTCTAAACTGGGGTCCCTTGTTTGGGTCCCCCCCAAAGAGGTACGGCACCCTTCTAAAAAGGACCCCTTAAGCCCTAAACCCTAAACCCCCCTTAACCCCTTAAACCCTAAACCCTAGACCCTAAACCCTAACAGGGACCCTAACTTAGAGAACTACCCATATGTCTTTACGAACCAACTCCTTTAGGGGCTGAGAGCCTTCAGGGGCTTGGTTCCTAAATCCTCAGACCCCTTAACTTAGGGCTTAGGGTTTAGGGCTTAGGGCTTAGGGCTTAGGGCTTAGGGCTAAGGGTTTCGGGTTTAGGATTTAGGGTTTAGGGAACAGCTGAAACCTGAAAGCAGAATCCTTAAAACCCGCAGGTCGACGACTCTCTGCTTTTTCGAGTTCAGCTGGTCTGTTGGGTGAGAGGTCTCAAGGACCATTCAGGTCGGGACTTAAACCATCAGCCCGGAACCCGGAAAGCCTGGTCTATGCCCAAGAACAACCCTGAACCCTAAACTCCCAAACCCTAAACTCCCGAACCCCCAAACCCCTAAACCCTAAACCCCAAACCCTAAACCCTAAACCCTGAAAGCCTGGTTTATGCCCAAAAACAAGTTTACCTCGCCTCCTCGGCCATGGCTGCGCCTGCCTGTGCGGAAAGGGACACAAAGCAGCATGTGGGGGTTTCCGAAAATAGGGTTCAGGGTTTTTGGGTTTAGGGTTCAGGGGTTTTGGGTTCAGGATTTAGGATTTTTGAGGTTTCGAAGTGGCCAAGGGTCCCTAATTTTGTACCCTAAGTAGTAGGATCCTTATTATAAGGACCCCAAAATAAGGTACCCCTAAGTTTCGGAAACTCCCATGTGCTGTTCGTTTACTTCGGCGCGCAAAGCTTGAGCGCGCCTTGCGTGGGGTTTGGGGCTTAAGGTTTCAGGAGGGTTGAAGATGTAGCGTGAGGTCTGGGTGTTAGGGTTTGGAGCTTGAGGTTTTCAGGCGACAGGCTGAGTCTTTCAAGCTGAGGCTGTGGGAAAGGCCTCGCTTCATACCTGAAACCCAGCCCCCGTTCTCCAAACGGACACTTCCATGTAGAGCTGAATATATGAGTCTCAACTTTTTCAGCAAGAACATCCCAAATACGGCTCTCTATATCAGCATACTATAATGCGTCTCCAAACCCGGCAGCGCCTCTGCCGAGAGGTTTTTAGGGTTCAGGGTAGGGTTTAGGGTTTAGGGTTTAGGGTTCAGGGGTTGAGGGTAGGATTTAGCACATCGGGGGTTTCAGGTTTCTATGGTTTCAGGGTTTAGGATTGCTGGCATCGCCGGATTATGATGAAGCCGGTGAGGGTTCTGAACCCCTCGACCGATTATCATGCTTGCTCACTATTTGACAATTCCAGGTTTCATTAACTGTCGAACTCCAATTCCAAACCCATAGACCCTCTCAAGAAGGTCCCTTTTTAGGAAGGGTCCCCTCCTTAAGGGGTCTCCCCCATACTACATAGGATGAGCTGTGGGGGCCAGATGTCCCTTCCTGGATGGAAGAGCAGAATTTTGGGGTTTCAAGGCTCGGATTTGCAACAGAGAGCATGGGCACTTGAAGGAACTTCGAGCCCTTCGGGTTGGGAGGTTCAGTTCTTCGAAAAACGTCAGGGGTTCTTGAAACATTGAGGCTATAAGGTTCGACAGAAAGATACAGGAAGTAGGGTTTAAACACTAAGACTTGGGAAAGGGCTCAGGGGCTCCTCGGCACAACGCAAACCTCTCTTTTCGCCTGAACAAGAATATTGAGCTGCCGTATGCAGCCGGTTTCTCCAAAATGCAAGTGTTTCTTGCAGGAGGTTTCCTGTGAGTCGGAACGTCTACGCAGTTGGGCATTCGGGGGCTTTGCTCGTCAACACATCCAAGTGCAATGAACACGCAAACAGCTGTCGTGATAGTAGTAGAAATCGAAACCCAGCCCACAAAAATGCATCAGCTCTGCCATCGGCATGCCCCTCGGAGAGCCAGCTTTCAGCCACGACCACCCATGAGGTGGCATTGGGCATCAACCGCTCGCTACTCCCGGAGTACAGAGATGATAGAAAGGACGCGCCCCTCTCCAACTGGCTTTGGGGGTTTACCGCAACTGGTAACTCCTTGGTGGGTTTGTTTGGCTTTGGAAGCCAGATGCTGGAGAAGGGAGGACTGTGCGTGCTGGACTAGAAAAGATACCTCCGTCAGCTCTCAAGTACATACATAGAACCCGAGAGTCCCCCGCAGACTAGAAGCCAACAACCCGAATGTCAATAGACACTCTCTACATAAACGGCGGAAGAAGATCCGACACCCCACTCTCGATGAAGACATTGTCGAGCTGGGAGGTATCACCAAGAAGCTCTGCTGCCCTTAGGACCCCATCACGGACGTGCATCTACAGCTCGCCCTTCTGCTTCTTGCCTCGGACGACAGAAGCTTCAGGACGCTACGCCACCTCATTTAGGCTTCTTCTGAACGAAACTCTGGCCCCGGTTTAAAGGAAACTACAGGTGGGGAGTTTAGGGTACATATTGCTTCTATCAGGCTTCTATAAGGTATATAGACCTTCTACTTCTACAAGGCTCCGATAACGATAGCTACCCACCTGAAAAGGTCCTACACCGGTGGAGAAGCCCGCAATCATAAAAAAGGGAAGCTAGATTTGGGGGAAACCCGAACCCCTAAACCAGACTAAACCCCCAATCCCCAAACCCTACACCCGAAACCCTAAAGCAAGACCCTAAGCCTAAGATTTCCCAAAACCCCAAACCCTAAGCCCAACACTGTCGAAAAGTATAAACCCGACAAATACCTCTAATGTTCCAATGATGTATCAAGCCCCAGAAAGAGCCCGCATCTCCAAACCCCAAGCAATAAAAACCTCAAAGCCCTAAACCGCAAAGCGAACCTTAAACCCTAAACTAAGCCCTAAACACCCTACACCCTACACCCTGAAGCTTCATCAAAAGCCGGGATGCTGTAGGAGTGGACGGACTTGAGCAGACCGAGACCGGAGCTCTTCACGGCCTCGACATCCTTGTCCTTCGAGGCTTTTCCGCGTAGACGGTGTCCCGCCCTGAAAGGAACCCTCGGAAAGGGAGCATTCAAAAAGGGAAGCCCTCAAAGGAATCCCCAAAAAGAACCCCCAAAAAGGGAACAATTTCTTACACGGTTTTTGTTTTCAGGATTTCATGAGGGTTCTTATAAGGGTTCGTTCCCTTGAGGGTTCCTGTTTAGGGATTCAGTTTTAAGGGGTTCCCTTGTTAATTGCGCCCTTGAAGGATTCCTATAACGGTTGAACGCTGTTTTCGGAGCCCACGACACCTGTTGCCTATGACCTGATTGGTTCCAGGACCAGCGGGCCGCATCGTGTAAGCTAGCATGTGGGTGGCAGCTGCGGCACAGAAAGGCTAGCGGGTAAGGATAGTAGCAATAGCACGATGTGGCACAACAATAATGATTAAACCCTAAACCCTAAACCCAAAACCCTAAACCCAAAACCCTAAACCCTAAACATTAAACCCTAAACCCTAGAACCACCAATCAGAAAAAAAGCTTTCACTCAAACGGCCTCCATCCTGAGTCCTCCAAGTATGACCTGGGGGCCCCGACTGGAGGGCCCCATGCTGCAGGGGTTTGGGATTTTGGGTTTAGGGTTTAGGGTTTTGGGGTTTAGGGTTTAGGGTTTAGGGTTTTGGGTTTAGGGTCTTGGGTTTAGGGTTTAGGGTAGTGTATCGTAGCTACTGGGGAGTAAAGCTGGGCAACTGGGATGGTGAAATGCTCGGGGTCTCCAGTTTCAGGCTTCCGTAATAAGCCCGAAGCGTAGGTTTTAGGGTTTAGGAGTTAGGTTTTAGGGTTTAGGATTTAGGTTTTAGGCCTCAGGATCTAGGTTTCAGGGTTTAGGATTTAAGTTTTAGGGTTTAGGGTTTAAGTTTTAGGGTTCAGGGTTGGGGGCTCCCCGATCCCCATCCCCTTGTCCCGCGCAGGTCCTTCTTGTCGCTGCTCTCCTGGTACTGCTTCTGGAGGCCTTCCACATCTTCATCCCGGACCACGAAATCCCTTTACATAGGTCTCTTCCAAAACCCTAAAACCCTAAAGCCTAAACTCCAAACCCTAAAAACCCCAAAAACCAAAAACCCTAGAACCACCAAAACCCCAAAACCCTCAACCCTAAAACCCTAAAATCCAAAGACTCTCAGTAAATCGAAACCAAAGCCGGGGCCTGTCGAGGCAGGAAGGTTCGTTCATTTCAGCTCGTTCACTTCAGGTCTCAATAGTTAGTAGCTTAGGGTCTCGGGTGTGGGTTTAGGTCACTTCAGGTCTGAATAAATCCGGAGTCCCTATATACTGATAGTGGAGTTCTTTCCAGAACGGATCTGGGCGAAGCCGTAACCCCCAGGAATCCCCCACGGCCCCGAAGACCCCTTAACACGCCGACACCTGCTTGGCCTATCACTCTAAACTACGGTTGATGATATAAATCCTGCATTACCCATAATAAGGAATATACCATAATGCTCATAGTTTAAGGCCCATAAGGCAATGCAGGATTTATATCATCCACAGTAGAAACCCTAGAAACTCTAAATCTCGCATACCCTGAACCCTACACCCCAAACTGTAAGACCTAAAGCCCGAAACGCCAAACCTCCACTCCTCAAGCCATCAGGGGCAGTCTAAAGTCTTCATTACAGGTTACGGTAAGGTTGCTCTGCATGTCGTCGAAGAGCTGTGTAGCAGGGTTACAAAATTACTTAGATCTCAGCAATGAGATATTTCTGTTTGGTAAAGCTCCTCCGCTGCCAAGAAATGGCAGCTTCTTCCAAAGCAGCAAGTGCATGGGGGTGTCGAGCAGAACAGCCTGGACCCACGAAAGTCTAAGATGCTGACACCTCTGAACCCTAACCCCAAACCCCTAAACCCTAAACCCTAAACCCTAAATCCTGAACCCTAAACCCTAAACCCACGTGAGAAAATCCCTCCTTCCACGAAGGTCTTGAAGTCGGACTCGAGCTTCTCAATCTCCGTCTCCTTCTCCTTCAGAAGTAGGAGTTGGGATTAGGGGGACCCTTGGGGATATAGACCCTCTCAATAAGGTCCCTTTTAAGAGAGCCAGAAGTAGGGTTAAGAAGGGTTCCCTTTAAGGGGTCTCCCTGAGACTACCTAGGAAGAAGTCAGCCATGCCATAGCTACAAGGAAAGGAAACATCACCAATGCCCCAGGCCAGCGAACCCAATTACGAGGTCAGGGCTTAGGGTTTAGGGTTTGGGGTTCAGCGCTTAGGGTTCAGGGTTTAGGGTTCAGGGTTTAGGGCAGTTTAGGGTCCAGGGTTCAGGGTTTTGGCTTCAGGGTTCACGGTTCAGGATTCAGGGTTTTGGGTTCAGGGTTCAGGGTTCTGGGTTAGGGTTCAGGGTTTCGGGTTCAGGGTTCAGGGGTTTGGTAGGCCGGGGCAGGATTGAAGATCGTTGTTTTCCAGAAACCTGAGCCGGTAAGAAGGCCGCCTTCGTGTTCGACATTCCCCGCCACCAGGTTCTCTAAATGAAGTTCCCTGATAAGCTCCCCTTTTTGTTGTGTGCCCTTGGTATTTTGGGGGCCCTTAAAAGGGACCTTAACTCTCGGAGAGCTACCCAGATGCTAAGATCCGGTGCCTGCGGGAAGTAGGGTTTAGGGTTTAGGGGTTTAGGGTTTAGGGCTTAGGGCTTAAGTCGTTAACTCTGCCCCTGAGCTGTCCTTGATCATGCTCTCTCGCTTGGCGGGCGCAAGGGCCATGTACTCGTCGATGAGCTTCTTCTTCCTTGGACTCTGGAACCCCTAAACCCTAAACCCTAAACCCTAAAACCCTAAACCTCAAACCCCAAACCATAAGCTCCTGAAAACCTAAGACTGGACGTACCCCTGACCCCAAAATACTCCTGAAAGCCTAGAACTCGACCTCCAGCTCCAACGCCCAACTCTGCAGTATCCCCCGAACACTAAGTAAGCCCTAAACCCTACAACCCTACAACCCTAAACCCCACAACCTTAAATCCTAAACCCTACAACCCTAAAACCCTAAACCCCACAACCTCAAATCCTAAACCCTACAACCCTAAAACCCTAAACCCCACAACCTTAAATCCTAAACCCTAAACCCTAAAACCCACTCTTGTAGAAAGCCTAGGCCCTCCAGTCGCTGTCCTCGGACCCGTCGACAACTCACGCACGAAAGCCCCTTTAAGCGAAACCCCGTCTCGGGTTTAGGGTTTCGGATTCAGGGGCTTAGGGTTTAGGGGGTTTGGGGCTTCTGGAGGGTTTAGGGTTTAGGGGTTTTAGGGGTCAACGAGGGTTTAGGGTCCACGGTTAAGGATGGTTTTGAGCGTAAGGTTCCGCGTTTGAGGTTGAAAGTCCTGAAGCTCCTGACTCCTGCTTTAGGTTTGAGGGTTTAGGGTTTATGGGGTTTAGGGTTTTAGGGTCTGACACCACAAGAGGCTCACAACCAAGGGGCGCATCATCACAGAGGTCCTCTAAGGCGGAGACGAAGGGTTAGCCGGTGCCAGTCTAGAGTTTAGGGTTTAGGTTTAGGGTTTAGGGGTTAGGGTCTAGGGTTTAGGTGTTGGAGTGGGAGTGCTTGGGTGAGCTACTTTAAGACTAAGGCCCCTAGAGTGGTGTGGATGTTAAGCTTCATAAGGATGTAGAGTTTCAAGATGCCTCAGATGCAAATTACTGCACCCTGCAACCTTAAGCGCCCACAAATCCATCTTGGGAGACCTCAAAGGTCTGGTCCTCCGGCCTTCTTTGAATTTTGTAATTTTGCTTTAAGGTTAGGGTTTAGGATCTAGGGTTGGGATTTTTTTGGGTGTATTTTGTTGGTGGGGTGAACCCCTAAACCCCGAACCCCTTTGAGTTAAACCCCAAGCCGCTAAACGCCACTCCTTGAAGGACGGCACGCGCCATATCCAAGACCCTGAACCCCAAAACCCAAAAAAAAAACAACCACCGGAAGATTTCCACAACCCTGAACCCTAAAACCCCCAAAAAAATCCCACCACCACCACCACCGGAAGACTCGCTGTTTGGATGTCCTTGTTGCCAGGCCCGCACTGAGGGCCAAGGCCCTTGGCGAACCTTGATTCGGGGTTTAAACGGTTTACGGGTTTAGGGTTTAGGGTTTAAGTTTAGGGTTTACGGGTTTAGGGCTTAGGGTTTAGGGGTTTAGAGGTTTAGAGGTTCAGGGGTTTAGGGGTTTAGGGTTTAGGGTTGGGGCTCTTGTTAAGGAATTGAGTTTAGGGTTTAGGGTTTAAGGTTTTCCGCCCTGGGCCCTGAACCACACTGGAGTGGGTGAGCGAGCTTGGGTTTAGGATTCAGTGGCTCGGATTTAGGGGTAAGTTTAGGATTTAGAGTTGAGGTTTCCGGTCTCGGAATAATTCGGGGAAGCTCGAGGAACATAAGTGTAAGCACGTCTACACATTGCACTGTGGATTGCTTGCACAGCAACTTCGGATTTGAGCGTTTCAGGGACTTTTAACAGGGCCGCAGGCCACAGGACCCTGATTTTGAAGCAAGAGCCTCGGAACACAAAAGCTACGAGACCTTCGAGGATCTTTGCATGCGCTGTCCTTTCGAAGTGCTGCCTTTTTTGGGTGGCACAGGAGACTCCTCCATGCCCACATTGCTGGAGTTTGTGTGGGTCGGGCTCTGGCCGGTGCGCGTTTCGGGGCACCGTTCCGAGAACAGTCCTGAAAAGTGACCGCAGAAGAATTGACTCATCATCAAGAAAATGCCGTGCTGTTGTGGAATTTTGAAAGGGGACCGCCGACACCTACACCCCAATCTGCGGAGGGCTGATAATGATGCCAAAAGTGCTTGGAGAGATCGTCGAAGGATCGTCCGCCCTTGTAGTCCTGAGTGGCGGGGAGTTGTTCCGCAGCTCCTTTAGTTTAGGGTCTGCGCTTACAATGCCTTGGGATCAGGGATGTGCCGGTTGCTTGGAATTGACTGCACAAACCACATCCTATGTGCGTGGGCCGGGGGGCAAATCCGAGAGGAACAGCTACTTCCCGCTAGCAGAGACCCGAAAGCAAGATTAAAAAGAAGCGGGACATCAAAGACAAAAAGCCACAGATTCCTGGCCTGACTCCAACGTCCCTGAATTCAGGGTCCCTCATAAGAGCCGCCTTTGCCAAAATTCACATCCTGTGCCCTCTCAGAAGCACCAATGCTTGAGCGTGTTTGGTTTAGGGCTTAGGGTTTTTAGGGCTTAGGGTTTAGGGTTCAGGGTTTAGGGTTTAGGGTTTAGCCCTAAACCCTAAACCTTAGGGGTTTAGGGTTTGGGGTTTAGGGAATCTTCGCCTGCAGGTCGTCCGGATCGCCGTACTTGATGGTTGGGTACCCTGCGGGCTCTGGGCTCTGAGGCTTCCAAGCGGCTCAGAGGCTTCCAAGAACCTTAAAGGGTTTAGGGTTTAGGGCTTAAGGTTTAGGGTTTAGCGCATGGGGTTTAAGGTTTAGGGTTTAATAACTTTGGGTTTAGGGTTTAGGGTTTAGGGTTTCGGGTATACTAAACCCGAAACCCCGAAATCTTAAAACCCTAAATCCCAAAATCCTGATTTGAATTAAGGGGCGAAATTGGGGCGTACCCACGGGCTCAGGGGATTAAGTAAGGAGGGTTTTACTTGCCTAGGTGGGCGTATCCTAATTTTCTTACTTTACTTTTGTACCTTACTTACTAAGCCCTTTGGGCCTTTTAGCAAAGTTTGGGCTTCGAGGCTGAGGCTCTTGGGGCCTCGGGCTTTGAATTGAAGGCTGGGGTTATGCCTAATTCAGGGCGTAGGGTTTGGGGTCCAGGGTTTGGGGTTTAGGGTTCGTGGGGGCTGGCTTAGAGCTATGGCCACGGCGTTGGGGAGTTGGGGGTGCGTCCGTGTTTGGGCTCAGGGATTTCAGACCACTCCTGCAAAGTCAACGCTCAGAAGTGCCAGGGGAATGAAGCGCGATTGAGGGCCTTTCACCAGACGAGAAGAAGAGGTGCTGAAACATTGTAGTATAGTTTCGTGATATGGGGGCTGAAAGGGGGCACGATCTTTAAGTAGTGGGTTTTCCACAACTAAACCCCGAAAAATGTTGCTTTGAGTGACAGTAAGTCTCATGGTAGACTCCTTCAGTTTTCCGCACAGCAAACCCCGCAAAAGCCTATACTCCAGCCCTCAGCCTGCAATATAAGGGGACTTAATAATCGGATTGGGGTTCTGGAGGAGATTCTACTATAGATTACGGGCTATAAGGGAATTCTATTGGCAATTCTTCCGAACCCCTATATTAGACAAAGGCCCTAAAACCCAAACTGTCGGCCGAACTCGCCCCCCAGCTGCCTCGCACGCCAACCTCCTCGCACTTGCCTCGGCACTCGTGAAGAAGGGTATTGCAGGATGCCCTACGTGAACCCTAAAGCGCAAGTACAGGGGGTATATACAGTTGTGGTCCGTCAAGCTAGGGTTAGGGCAGAGGGTTTCGGGCTTGGGGGTAAAGGCTTGAAAGCAAATCTCTATTGGCGGCTGCACCGAAGCCCCAAATGCATAATGAAAACGAAACCCTCTACATACCCTCAAGAACGAAGACCCTTGAACAGACAGTCTCTTAAGTAAAGAAATGGGAATACCTGGAACCCTAAACCCCAAACCCCCAAA
>CAJNJA010012818.1:0-12935 GCA_905231915.1 Symbiodinium necroappetens | reverse complement strand
AGTACCAGTAGCAGCAGTAGTAGTAGTAGTAGTAGTAGTAGTAATAGTAGTTGTAGTTGTAGCTGTAGTACTAGTACTAGTAGTAGTAGTAGTAGTAGTAGTAGTACTAGCAGTAGTAGTAGTAGTAGTAGTAGTAGTAGTCGACGTAGTTGTTGCTGTAGTAACGATTTCAATTGTACTTTTAGTTCTGCTGCACTAACCACCCTTGCTATGCTGCTGCTGCACCTGCCACTGCTGCTGGTACTGCTGCTGCTAGTGCTACTGCTGTGCACCTCCTTAGAAGAGCTTATGCTTGAAATGGTAGTGTACTATAATACAAACGAAAATAGTATCCTATAATAGTATCCTAAAGTATTAACGAGGCTATTGTACTTGACTTGCAGCTGTTGGGCGCCAGAGCCCGAGAACCCTCAAGGCTTTCCCACCTCCTAAAGACGTATTGTGCTCCATGAATAATAGCATACTGTAATGATATGCGAGAATACTGTACTATAATAGTATACTACAATACCTGAATAGCGTGCAAGCCCAAACCCCAAGTTTAAAACCAACATCCCAAGCTTTGGCGAAGCAGTGCAAGCCCAAAACCCTCAAGCTTAAAGCTCAAACCCGACTTCCCAAGCCTGGCGGAGCAGTGCAAGCCCAAACCCCTCAATCTTAAACCCGACACCCGACTCTCTGAACATGCCCCTGCCCCAACAACAAGTTTGTACAAAAGACGCAAAAATGCGCTCACTACTCGAGAAAACGGCTTTCAAGCAATTTAACACTGACGAATTGAAGGAACAACACAAACTATGTTGCTCGCATGGGTCCGATGCCTTGCCCTGAAGCGCAAAACTCACAACCAAACTTGTGTTCTCACTGAGGTAGAAACACAAAGTGCGCGGTAAGTACAGTCTCCGCCCCCCCACCCCCCAGAGACAAAACAAACACGGCAACACCGAAGCCCCACAAACCCAAGCCTCGGCCGAAATCCAAGAAAGCCTTTTTATCCGGAAAACCGCAAAGACATGCTGGCGGACACTCGTGCGATCAAACGCAAATTCGCCTCGGCAAAACCACCAAAAAACTAGTTCCACAGATGAAAGCGATGAAGTAAAGATGGCCCTATAACTTGAGCAGTTGCGTAAGACTGTCCCCCGAAACAATACAGCTAAAGCAAACTCCGTCGTTTTACCTCCTTGAAACAGCCGTTTTGTCCGAAAACACCCCTGCTGTCGCGCAGGTCGCTTACAATGCCAACGCAGCTGTCGTGTCGCCTGCACTGCTTTTGCTCCCACACAGCAGACTGCGCCAACCGGGCGTCCGACTTGGGAGTGAACCAAAGGGTGTGCTGCTCAAGCTGTCTGCTTGTCACCTCTCTGCCACCTTTGCAATGCATACAGTTGTGGTTTCCAAAACCGCCTTCCTGAGAGCCTGGCTGAAACAATAAGTTGACACCTTCTTAACTTAATCCCATGGTTCACAGCTTGCAGCGAGTCACGCACCGTCCGGGCAAGATCGCCCTCTGTACATGCACGTTGTGCATCTGTTCCGCATGCACGCGCGGAAAACCTGTGCTTGGTTAGGGCTCTATCCGAATCTGCAGCTCTTACATTTCACCTGAACGACTGCCAACAAGGGTCCCTTCTTCAGCAAAACTCTGCGATCTCTGAAACTGTGACACCCCAGTGCAACGGAGCCAACATACTGTCGAGACTACATGGCTTGGCAGTGCTGCGCTGATCACCCCCGAACATGCATGCCGGAGAGTAGCAAGTAAACAACTTCTCACCATGAGCCCCAAACAACCTCAACACCCCGAGGAGCTCGCCCAAAAGACCCCAAGACCCCCCCCCCACAAGAACTTCGAGACTGAGAAGTCCTAGACTCCGAGCACTTCTCCGGCTAATAAACCTAAAGTTCGTTTGAGGACCCGTAAACCCTAGGGTTTAGGGCTTAGGGTATACTGGTATACTCTCGATTTTCGTCGCCGCAACTTCGGTTTCTATGAGGAGGGCTGTGCCAGCTGCAGGAAGAAGTCGACAGCCAGCTTCAGCGCAGAGGCCTGGTAAAGGCATGCGTGGGCCCCTTCTAGGGTCTACATTTTTCCCCACCCGCCCCAGCTGACAATGTCGCACCGCAGGGAGTTTCATTGGACCAGGGATCCCGAGAGAGAGGAGGACCCAGGGTCTCTAGAAGCTCCAAGTATGAAAAGCCCAACCCCCAAGGCAGATGGGTTCAGGGGGTTTAAGGGTACGAGTTTGAGGCTAGTTTTAGGCTTAGGAGTTTTAACAGTCTGTGCTCTTGCACTCGGAGCCGGGAGTTGTCCGGTTCACGGCTTCATTTGCCGAAGGTCTAAGGGTTCAGGCTTTAGGGTTTGGTTCCAAGGACGAAGGGCTCCTGTTCATGTCTACTAGGCTCTAGGGCAATGTATCGGGATCCTACTGTTTGAAAATGTGATACACTCTAGCCACTCTATCCTATGACATGAAAGGACGTCTGACAGCTTGCATGCATTCACACCTTGGCCTGTGGTAGGTAGTCATAAGTCATACGCTCCACAGCACCTCGAAACGAAGGAGCGAAAAGCAACATGTAGCCAAGGCGTTCTGGACGGGCCTTGGGGATTGAATCTTGAACAACCCGAGACCACATAACCGAGCTCCGGAATTGAGGCCGATACCCATAGCAAAAGACAATCCTTCGCAAAAGGACTAACACATGAACAACCTGAAGCTTGAGTTCGAAACTCTAGTCTAGAGCCACTGGAAAAACTTCATTGAAAACGAAGAAGGTGGATCGTTACCGGAGGAGAGGGCTCCCCGAACGGGTGCAGAATCTCTACGCCCAGTTCTGAAGGACCCGATCTCTTTCTTCCGCCTGGGACTCCTTGACGGTCTCCGCGCCTTCCTGCAACGGTTCGTTCGCAGTGCGGACTTTCAGGGGTCCACGAAGCATCCTCTGCCTACTCCCAACAAGAACGAGAAGCTACACGCTTGCCACAAGGTCACTTAAAAGAACGGCAGATAACGACTCAGCGGGAAGCAGCAGAAGAACAAGTCTGTCAGCTGTTGAAGGTACTTGTACCATTTCGCAGGCCGGTGCCAGCACATTTTGCCCGAGGACAAACTGCGTGCAAAAGACAACTCGTGTCAAAGTGCCGAAGGGTGGGGCCGCGGGGCCAGTGCAAGTCTCGCCAACAAAACACCATGCCCTTCCCGATGCTGGAACGGCGACACTGCGATCAAAAGTCCCCAAAGTGCCGTACAGGCTGAGCGACATGGTCCAACGCTCACATCAAAATAGCTAGTCAGCTGCCCTTGCCTTCTGCGGTAACATTGGGTCATCGGCACCCCGGGTCATCCAGCCATGGATCATGTTCCTCGACTGCAAGCCACAAGACTGCCGATTATTCGAACGTGCTCGTAAATATGACATTCAAGTCATGCCAGGTCATGTGCAAATCTGATGACCATGGCGAAGGTCAACATTACGTACGGCAAGTGCGAGGTAGGAAGCGTCGGAAAAGTCGCACAGGGCAGTCAGCGATAATTTGAAATAGAACACTCAAACATAGTTCATGAGCAACAACGCATATCAGCCATGCAGCAAATCGTAGTAACAAGTCTTCCAGGAAAAATATGACGATTTCGTTGCCGCAACTAACGAAACAAACTGTGCCCACAGCGAGGGTTCCAGTAGTTATGACAAACAGTAGCGGACAAGTTCCAGCACCGCACAAACAGCCAACGAACAAACAACATGCGCAACAAACCAGCAAAAACCCAAACAGACAGACAGTCAGACAGACAAGCAAGCAGGCAGACAACAAAATAAGCTTTCAACCATACAAACAAACTAGCCGCCGCACAAACAAACAACATTGTAACATGTCATTGAGACATCCAGTCTCAGGTATGGCAAGTTTCACACGGACAGATACAGTTGACACGCGTGCACACCAACAACACACACACACACAAAGCACAATTCAAGAACAGGCATCCCGGAGAAGGGAAAGAGAAGTCTGTCGAGAAATTCAGCAGGTTCGCGGCGAGTGTGAGGTCATCCCATGCCAGCATCAATGAGCCTATCTGGCGTGCCAACGTAAGAGTTTTCACGCCCAGGTGTCCCAGACACGGCATGGACCAAATAGGGCTCCAAAGCCTTCATCCCTACAGATACTCTTTGTTGCGGGACTCAAGCCCTTTCGTAGGATCCTACACCCCGAAGGCTGAGGATCCTCACTATGAGAATCCGATGATAATTGCTCCGGAAGCTTGCTCGCAGCTCATGCTTGTCCCTCGATTTAAAGAGAGGGAACAAGGTTTCGTCGTAGCCCGTCCAGCTAGACCTTCGTGAAGCACAATCGACATGCCCAAGAAAGCGCTGAATAACCGAAGAGCTTCGACAACTTGCGAAATTTGTGAGACAAGCTTCTCGTAGACGACTGACTTGCTCGCTGGGTGGGCGGCCGTAACGATGCTCATGAACCCGCCACCTCTGAAGCAAAAGAGGGTATCCATACGAGAGAGGCATCATATGGCTTCCGATGCCAACGAAGTCCATTCAACGTCAGGGGCCCCGACAGCAACCAACAGCCCCCTGTCCCGGAATTCCTCAAGAAACAATCAATCTTCGCCTGACCTGCACACGTTGGCAATGCGTGCCGGGAGTGGTCACAGGAACTAAACGGGAGATTCCGGGGGTCGATCTTTGTCTGACCCTTAAAATTTCCCTGCAACCTACGAAGGTAGCATAGTCTTGCAATACTTCCAGGCAATACATACCGGACTATGCTGTAGAAGAAAGCCCGTCACCTTTGCCACAAACCCTGGCAGAATGGCTGCGACCGGCCTGGCTTGACATGGGGGTCGTCATTGGAGGCCGGGATCATCAGCTGAGGACATCGAACCTCCTGCGCATGGGTAGGGTGAAAAGGTCACGAAGGTTTCATGTCTACTTGCTCAGCTATAGAAACTGCCGCAACCCTTCTTGGACACAAGCCTTGAGCCCGACATGTTTACGACTGGATCCTCGAGCTCAACACTTTGCTGGGCTCGCCCTCGCGAAGGATTTCAACTTGTGCAACTCACGTCAGGTGCGGCTACAATAAAACGAAGGAAACGGATGAGAATGATACCACGAGCCCTCTCTCTTCTTCTTCCACCCGACAGAGTTTGGGATTATGCGCCTCTTCACCAAGATGCCCAGCATCCGTAAGCACCCCCCCTGAACTCGAGCTGGCAGGTGACATCTCCACCAAGGTTACCTAAAGATGCAGCTCCCTTGTGCTTTGTTTGCAAAGTCTTCATCCTAAAATCGTGCCATGAAAGACCTGAAAGCAGATCACCCATCTTTCAAGCTCGTCCTTGGCCAAGTCTTCTTCCTTTTGGCCGTGCGGTGAGTATTGAAGCTTGCCTGAAGTCACCGACTACTGTAGGGGCCTTAAGACTGACGATATCTGACGATATATAGGGTCATTCTGGGGGTATAGCAAAACTATAATGAGATGCAAATACTAGGGGCGGGAAGGGTAAGCTGGCACTAATTACTCAGGCCCCTATATGACACATGCGGTTTTCAATGCCTTCTGGTGCTGCAACAGCTCCACAGCCCTCGCAGGGGCAGTCAAATCTGTGGGCCCCCCATTTCCACGAATTTCGACTGCCATTCACTCTCGGCAGAACTAGGTCCAGGAGAGGTCAGCACTCAGCACTGGTCAGCTTGGGTACAGCCGAGATGAAGACCGCTAGGCCTCGCTAGTCTGTCGGGCAAGTGCCCGGGCAGTCTCGTTCATCTGCTTTGCAGCCACAAGTCACCGGGCATTGAGCGCGAAGAGACACGACAAGATCTCCATCCGTGCGCGGAAGACAGAAGCCGCCACCTGCCACAGCTTTGACTTCTTCAGAATCCAAGAAAGCACAGCCCGTAAGTCCGCGCGGATGTGGGATACCGAGCCCTAGCATGTAGTTCGCATTGGCCATTGCATCATGCCAACCACCGCTTCTGTAAAACTCCCCGGCTTTCAGCAGCGACTCCGTTTTGTTGGGGCCTGGCAGAAGGCTGTAATAGCTGCTGTTCAAGCTCATGGTGTACTCTTTTGTGCGGGCAGTCCGGAACTCCTCATTCCCGAGCTGCACCGCATAGAGACCGTGAAAGTAACGCCTGATAAACTGGCTCGAAGCCATTTCCTCGGCGGTCATGTCCGTGCAAGGCGCGTGCTTTATCTTCAACGAAGTCGCCCTCTGTGGCATGCACATTTTCGGACAGCCATAGGGAACTGTCGCGAATGCCGCAGCCGCAGAATTGATAGGCTCATCGCAACCACAAGTTTGCGGGCACAGGGAGCGCAGGGCGTTCATGCTCATGTCCGCGCACAGATCGGGCTTCTCTGCCAATTCCATGCAGCTGCCCACAGTTTCGTTCGTGATGTGCCTCAGGCGATCCCGGACAAGGCTAGCCGGAAATGCCTCGTCCATGCAGGGGAGACGTTCAGCAGCCATTTCGACGTCACTTTTTGCCAACATCAGCAGCTGGAAAAGCAAGTTCATGCTGGCCTCCTCGCCATCGCCGGCTGTGTGAAGGATGGCTGGTGCCCCATTCTTCTGGAAGCTGTCAATCGCGTGCTGCGTGTACCAATCCGGAATGGAAAACAAATCCACTTCTGCCAGTCTTAGCACACTTTCCTGGTTGCCAGTCAAAGGAACGTTGTCCGGGAAAGTAGGTGTAGCCTCGACCAGTCCAGTAGCCGCATTCACCGTGTAGATGAAGTCTTGCCTGCCGCTGCAGAGAATGTTGTGTGCCAGCCGCACCCGGTCGTGAAGTGGCTGGAGCAAACACACCCAAGCCAGGGAGAGACCCAGAAGAAGAAGTGCTACTTTGAGCAAATTCTTCAGGCGCTCCTGGAAACCCCCGCCCATCTGGGCTAGACCTGGGATGTCCAAGCGGGCGATGGGCAGCGTCCCCAAGGCGTTCAGCAGGAAGCGAGCCCGTCTCGGCATAAAGGCCGACTCGATCAGCTCATCGATGTCGAGGATGAATGCCAGGGCCACCGCATTGAGGATCAAGTCTGCCAGGTTCAGGGTGTTGGCAAGGTAACTTGTACCTGTGATCGCCAAAGAAACACCCACCACCAAGCGCGGCAATGCGACGAAGATGTAGACCATGTACTTCCGACATGTTGACATCTTTGTGAGGACGACATGCCCGCTGTCGCCATCCTCTTTGGGTGCTATCACGGTAATCTCGCCTGGTGGGAAGCCTCGGATGGCGCTCACGAACCCCATGATGTTGAATAACTCCCGAAGGGTCGTGGACAGCCAGCAGCCGATAGCCAGCAGCGCCAATATAGGCCCGATAGAGATGTAGTCATTCAAGTCCGAGATTATTCCTGTTTGCGCATTCGCCCACTGAAGGGATTCATCCTGGCTGCATACTTGCCTTGCCATTGAACGGCCTCCGACGAGGTCGGCATACTTCACATCGTGGGCCACTTTCGTCCTGAATTGGAGGTACTCTGTTAGCTCATCAGGTTGTAGAACACCCTCCAACATGCGTTTTCGGACGATGAGGACGAAGGCGATCTGAGTGAACATGTTCAGCAGCAGCAGAAGTCCAGCCAGTGCAGAATCCCACTTGCTCAAAGTTGGCAGTCCGATGAACAGGCAGGCATCCCAAACAGAGTGCTTGAGCTCATAGCACGGCCCTTTGGTCGTAATTCCAGCACGTATCTCATCTCCGTCTGATGTGAAGAGAGCCTCCTCGAAGCGTTCCGACTGCGTGTGGACAAGCTCACTGGAGGAGATGCTGCCGCCATCTTCCAGGTTCTGTTGAAGGGTCTCGAGGTGACGGAGCGGCTCTTCTTCCCTGCTGTCACCGGCCGCTGGCGCCGCTGGCTGCTGTATGGATCTCAAGGCCGCCTCCACCTGACCCAAGCGGGCCTCCAATTGCTGAAGCCGCAGCTCGGTCGCAAGAGCCATAGGCCTGGGACCTTTCAAAAGGGCCCGAGGGCCCTAGGATGGCTGAAGGACTGGGGGCACTAAGAGGCCTAAACTCGTCGGCTCTGGCATCTGCTACCGTGATGGAGACTTATGAACGTGTCAATAAGGCTTCGGGAAGTCTAGGGTTGGGGGACGCGTGTGACTTGAGTGCCCTCGACACCATCAACAAAATCCGCGTGCTGTAAACCTGTGTTGAAATCAAGCCCTACGAGATCTGCAGAACGACTCTTGAGCCACAGCCATGGGTTTTCGTGCTTAATCTTCACAGTGAGAGCTGCGACAAACGATCACGATATGTCGTGGACCCTAAGCCCTCCAACTGTAGACCCTAGAAAAAATGACGCTCTCAAGCTGGAAAGTCAGATTCATTGAACTCTCCTTTTGACCAACACGGGAATTTCTGAAAACCAGGGTACCCCATTTTGGGGGCATCGCTCACAAGGCTTTAACGGATGAGGGTTAGGACTTCAGGGTCTTATGTAGGAGCCTGAATATTCCCTATGAGGTTTTGGGTTTGGGGGGCGTTAAACTGCAGCGTCCCAAAACCCAACACATTTTGGAACCCGAAGCTATCTCTCAAGCAATCCATATGCTATTCTTCCAGGAAGCTTCCTAAACCCTAGGCCCTTAGCGAACCCGGGTCGGGCAGGCCACAGAAGCAAAGGACGATGGGGGAGACCACATCCGGATAAACAGCTATTGCGACTATGGTTGTTATTGTTACCACGGAGACTACAATGACCATTAAAACGACTACTCTGATTTATTATTGTTGTTATTAATACTCCCACCTGTACTGCTACGATTCTTGCCATTGTCGATGATATGAAAATTATTACTGCGTGGCTAGGATGGTTGCCTTACTATGGCTGTAATTGTGAGTTTTGTGACTAATAACTAATACGATTATTTTGCTTCTATTCTTCATGGTTCTCTTCTGATTATTAGCCTCCTCCTACTACTACTACTACGACGACGACGACGACAATACAGTACTACTCCGGTTAAGATGATGATTGATACTGCGATTCTGTGGTGGTTCTTCTTGCTGCATTTGGGCCTCGCGAGGGTGCGGGAGGAGGGCCCGAGCTTCCCTTTCCCTTCGGAGGCTCAGAAGTGCATCGTCCAGGCGATAGAAAGCGTAGTTGTTATTGCAGTTGCTGCTTGAAGGCTTTCTACGATTATTGCTTTTGCTGTGAAATGTTATACGAATCTGAATCTCTTTAGCCATCGCCATCATCACCACCATCCATCATCACCACCATCACCCTAACACAGCCTCACATTTGCAGTCCAGGGCGGTAAGTAAGAATCACGCCAAACATCAAACACATAGACAAGACAAATCGGGATTTCTTGCCGTGCCACAGACAAGAACGGAGGGATGGAAGGCGACCACGCCGCGGAAGGTACCCAACGTGCTGGCTTTCGCCTTGGATTTAGTTTTTACGCCCCGCCCTTTCTGTCTTTTCTTCTTCCTTCAAGTCAAAGGGGCTTGTCAGGCCCCCCGGCCCATGGGGCCCCCACGGCTTGTGGGGCTTTCGGGGGAAGCAGCACACGTACCAGAGGTTTCTCTCTCTCTCTCCCTTCTTCTGCTTCCTCTTATTCTTCTTCCTGTTCGTCTTCAGCACAGACGAGGGACACGCAGCAAGCATGCCTTACGCGATTCGAGTCTGCCTGAAACTCCTTCCTCACTGGAGGGGCGGGGAGGTCTTTTGTGTCTCCCTGCCAGGACCTGTGCCCCGCCCCTCTGACGCTCTGCGCTCTCTCTCACTCACACTCTGCGCAAGCTTAAGGATGAGGGCAAACCCTGCTCCCCCCGCCCAACGCTTGTCACAAACGACGTCAAAGAGAAACCATTCGAGCTGCCACAACATAGCCGCCCCAGCAAAAGCCATAGGCAAACATCGGCACCTCTCCGTCGCATACAGTTAGGGTCACTTAGAGCTCAGGTGGGTCTATGCTGGAGGGCTTCTTGTGTCAACAGGTGTATCCGTCTGGGTCGAGTCCGGGCCAGCCTTCAGGTACTATGACTTTGGCCACACCTTAGATACATTTGCGGAGGGGGTTCGAATGCTCATACATTCGATACCAATGCCTATTCCCTTTACGATACAATGATTCTGGATCTCGCCGTCCTGACTATCTCGATTTGGGCTGTAGTGGTTGTGGTTGTGGTCGGTGGCAGATGCTGTTGACACCACACAGCGGTAGTGCTTGTTGCAGCAATGCTACGTAGGACTGGGAGTGTGATCTGTGCACATCTTGCTTTCCGAAATTTCGCGAACCGTAGAGCCTCCCCAGTCGAACATGTTGCACCTCGGGGTATTTTGCCGCAAGGGCATCTGTGAGCTTTTGGATCTGTGGAGCCAAGACTCCTGAAGCGGGGCTGTTGGAATATGCAGCTTTGAAGCTGCAGAGGTTCTCCAAGGTGAAGACTTTATCATTTCTGGTCCCTGTGCTCCTGCATGTCTAGAGCTCACTCAACCCTGTGGTGTTCATGGGGATTTAGAGTATGAGGAGCATGGGTAAAACTCTGTTCTGTTCTATGTTCTTCCATCACCTGGACATGTACTGCAAATCCCGTCGCTGGGAACAAACAGCTGCACCATCGATCACCCACGTCCGTAGCTAAACTTAAGAAAATTGCCAACGTCAATGCATATGCGAGTCTGCAAGTGCTGGCCCTGCATCTTGATCACCCCATCCCTGAGGCTTATGCTTTGAAAACAACGCCAAATTTCCAGCGCAAGCCCGAAAATGCAAACAAGCTGCCCCAGCTGTAGCGATACCTGATCCGATACAGCATCTTCCTGGACCGCAGGGCAGCTGCTTAGCTTGGGGCTTAGGGGCTCCCGCTGTTTATGTGATCGACGCTATCTGCGGCTCTGGAGGTCGGGTGAGCGTACCTTCTTACTCCTCGAGCCCGACACCCTGCAACTGCAATCCAGGCCCTCTTGAAAGGCGCGTGTCTCCGGCTTTTTCAAACCAGGCTTGTTGCCTTGTGACTCTTGGCTGTGGCATCGTAAACGAAACTTCCTGTGGGACTTACTGGTGAGACTAGAAAGCCCGAGGCCGCCTTCATGCCATCATTATGCCCTTGCGATCAGAAGCCATGTCTCTGTGTACTGCCAGACACATTCATGGTAGTAAGAGCGGTATTTCCAAAAAGGGTCATAAGAGGTCATAAGAGTACAGAATAAGAATATTACTACTACTAATGACTATGACTATCATTATCATTAAAATGACTACCATGATTCTTTTGCGTGTATCTATGGAGAGCCTTCTCTCAGTGCTCTGCGCCAAGTTTCGGCATGTACAATTTCAGCCGCAAGCTCGCCCAGCTGCTATAGCTGGAATAATCGGGGGCAATAGGATCGCCATGGAAAAAGTCCTTAGTAAAGGGCATCAGTGTGTAGGGTTTGGGGGAGCATGGCAAGATACAGCAAGGTTTAACTTCGTCCTAGGTTCATCAATAAGTGCCTACTTTGCCAACTCGTCTTGACTCGTCATTGTCAAGAGAGTCTTATTATGTTATGTTCGCAACACCATTGATTGCAGTTAGGTTCGGCTGTTCTACCTTTGCGCAGCAGAAAGTAGCTTCAGAACTCCCAGAGACTGTTCATTGGCCTGCAAGTCGAGTTTTGCAAGGCTTCGGCACCCGGCGGCCGTCAACATCCTCTTAAAGCCGCAAACCTCAACTGCCACATAGCCATGTAGCGCTCATGAATTAGGGAGGTCTGGTGAGACCTGCGCAATTCGAAAAGTCGAAAGTTCGGTGTTGCTGGGGTGTTGAGGCATAGACCTTGACATCGTTCGGAATGCATTGGTCGCTTGGGGCAATGGTGCTTTTGGCAGGCCGCACTCAATGGGTGACAAGACCGAGTTTCTGCAAAGTTTGAACATCAACGCATAAACCCACTGTGGCATGCTTCATGTACAATCGCTACACGATTTGGCTTCCTGTCATCCCAAACCCAGTTCTCAGTGCACTCGGAACTACGCACTCCAAAAACTGGAGGCTAAATACCCTGATAGTTTACCCAATGAACTTCGCAGAAACGCCTCAAGCCTTTATCCAGAACCGTCTAATTGCCTTCGAACTGCCGGCATGCAAACGAGGCTGTTGGGAACGGCTTCCGCCATCTGGTCGCAGATCCGTCGGTGGCGCCCTGCTTGTAGATACATAGTATTTTGCATTATACAATAGAACATTGCAGGGTAGTAATGTGTTGTCTTGAAGTCTCGGCATCTTGATCTCAAGAGCTCCCCCAAACCCCAAACTGTTAGGCTTTCGGGATATGAGTCTTAAACCCTGAACCCTGGCAGCTGGCAGGCATTCAAGTTTGGGGCCATGACTTGTCAGACCGCTAAACGGAGCAAAACATCCAGCCTGCGTAATTCGAAGTCGCAGTATTGACAGTTGTAACGGCGCACCGACCGGAGTACCAGTGATGATAACAAGTGGTAGTGGTAAGTAATTAATTCAAGCCGGCTCCAAGGGTTCAGCAACATGGTGGGAGCATCCAGCAAACATGCTACATAGCTACAACTTTTAAGTCGTACTAAGACTTACTCAGAGTTGCTGGAGCTTCAAAGTGGCTGTCCGACCTGTGTACGGGCCGAAGACATCGGAAAACGCGAGGATAATCATGGAGGGCTTCCTGGCTCGTTGCAAGTAATCACAAAAGCCCTGAAGTGACAACGACGATGATACCGCTGAAGCGGGATGCGTTGACGAGGACTCGTCAATAAACAGATTGATGCCACAACCCTAACAGTTCCCACGTTCCCACGTTCCCACCACCACCACCACCACGACCACGACCATCGCCACCATCACGACCACCATGACGACCACCACCACCACCAGCACGACTACGAGCACAACCACCTGCACGACGACTACCACCACCACACAAACAAACAAACAAAGAAACAAAC
>CAJNJA010012817.1:0-12935 GCA_905231915.1 Symbiodinium necroappetens | reverse complement strand
CACCGCCCAGTCTGGCTTCGCTTGTGGGCATAGTCGTAGCTCGGGCTTGCTGGTGCTGCCTGTTGTAGCCGGTCCGGGAGGGACACGATCGCAGTGCAAGTTGAAGTGGTGTGAGAGTGCCAAGAGGGAAGCATTCTTTCTTCATGTCGGTTCGGGTCAAGGGATCCGAAGCCGTACGGGACCCTTTCGACCCCCAAAGTCCCAGCAAAGGCAGACTTCCCTGCGGGTGCACCGTGAGCTGAAGTCCACAGGATCAGGACCTGAGTGTGAGCTCAATGTGCACACAGCCTTGTGATCTACCTGCTGGCCGCTTCGCTGAGAAAAAATGTGACTTGCAGGCGCCGATCATGTCAACGTTCATGTATGGATAAGGCATGCTTGTGGCGTAAATGCGTGTTGGTCCAGAAAGGACAGGCCTGTTGGACTCGAAAGGCGTGGAGGTGCGGGATTTCTCCTGAGCTGCAGCGGCGACGGTCGCTGGCATTTGGAGGCCATGTTCTTGAAGCGGAGGTGACCTGTGCAGGAAGCTTTGTTGACATGGTGTGTTTCGAATCGCGTTCTCAAGCCATGTTCGAGACGTGTTGCACTGTATTGACGAGGCCGATAGCTGATTAGAGGGCAGGTGAGACACGATTTAAGCAGAGTCATCATCTTGCCCCAATCCCTACTGTAAACCCTAAATCCTGACATCGATGGGGTCTCTCTGATCATGAGCCGCCACGGCGCACAGAAGGATTCTTTACTTCATGCCGGTTTTGGTTTCGGAGTCACGGGACCCGAACTCCCACGAGAGCCTTTTGCCCCCAAAGCCCCAGCAAAGACAGACCACCTTGATCTGAAGTCCCTGAGACTCAGGACTTCAGAACTCGATTTACGCATAATCTGACAGTGCGACACATGCACTCGCTGCTGCTGCCTCTCACTTTCATGGTAAGGTATGTTTATGCGAGTTGGTTGGGAATGGACACAGGGCCCATCCAAGCCAGCATTGGAGTTGTGGTTGCTGTTGGCAGGCTTGTGCATAGGCCGTTTCGACCCAACGAACGATGTAGCTAGCAGCGAAGCAGACGCGACTGGCAGAGGAAGCGCTTTTGGCTTGAGCCAATGTGTGGCAGTCATCACGCTTTTTCAGCAGCTTCATGCAGCCTCTTTGCTTCCGCCTCTGGATCAGCTACGCGGCGAGTGCCAGCACGTCCATGTTGGGTGAAGGCTCCATGAAGTCCATACAGGCCAATTGAGGCCCCAACAACTGTGGCGCACAACAGCCATGGCATTCTTCATGTCAGTTCGACTTTGAGATGGCATCCGAGTACCCCTCCCTTCCCTTCACTGCTGAGTTCGAATCTCCAGGGAAAGGGATCTTGCCCGCATAGTCTTTCATGAGTATGAGCAAGTTCATCAAGAGGTAACTAGAGGATGAGGAAGAGAGCAAGGCCTCTCCACAAACATATTCCTGACAAGGGAGATATATAGTGCGTCTAGAACGACGCTTCGCTTCGTGTTCACTGAGCTTTCAAAGCTCAACGCAGGCCGAAGCTACGAGGCTAGCAGTTTCGCAGCGAGCAGAGACGGCAGCAAGAAAACGACACGAACTACCCAGGACCCAACGTGGCGGCGGCTCAAAGTCTTGAGCAGGGCCTGGGCGGCAAACAGGCGCGAGAAACCTCGCAACAAAAGGCCGCGGTTCTGGCAAAACAAGCTCTTCCGCGTTCGAAGGCGCATTTCTCAGAGGTGGGACAGTTGTGAGCCGTGCTCATATAGTTGAACAGCCAAGTGGCCCGAACGCCTACCCTAGAAGATGCTACACGGCACACTGCAAAGATCTCATGTCTGTTCGGTCGGCTTGTGCTTGAAGTCGGCAACATGTTCCAGCAGAATGCCTAGTGTCCAGGCTCCGACGACAGCATCATGTCAATCTTCATCGCAACGCCGGATGAAATCATGGTCCTCCTTATGAAGCCTGTGTCAATGTGGTAAACTCGAAGGCCTCTGGCAGAAGACAGACTGACTGAGGCTCCGCTCTGGTTCTGGTTTTGCAGTGCACGGAAGCTGAAATTTGGAGGTCCAGCGGTGTCTTTCAGGGTGAGGGATCCGGGTCTCCGACGAGAAAGAAACTGTTTGCCGATTCCTTGCATGGCTTGGTCATGCAACGTACCCTGAACGCAAGAGCACTACTGACGGATCGGGCTGGTGGGCTGCATGGAGACGAGCCAGCGGCAGCTGCGGCGGCAGCCGAAAGTATTGTTTGCACCAGCACCTTCTCTTGCCGGGCGCAGGTTTTGGATTTAGAGCTAGGCTGAAAGGCCACAGCGGCACTTTTCTGGGCCGTCCGGTGGGTGGGAGAGGAAAGGGACGATAGACACATAGTCAAGGTCCACCTGCTTTAAGGAGTTTTCCTGTGTTCTGTTTCAGGCCCTTGGGGCACTTGGGGTCAGGCGGCTGCAGGGCTGCCTAACTTAAAGCCTTTCCCCACTGGGGCCCTGGCCAAGCAGCGCCGAGCAAGCTCGGCTTGCAAGCATACAAGGATATCAGTCCCTTCACCGTGCCGGCTACCTTTGATTTTTCGGCTTCTGTAAAACATCCTACAGCTTTTAAAAGAAGGAAGCGGCTGCGACTCCGACCAGCCTGGACAAATCGCCAGATCAGGTCTGGCCCGATGACTGCCAGCCGCCGCCATTCCTTTTGAAGCACATGCAACTGAAGCTGTCCAACCCCCACTGCGCTGTGCAGCTCCATCCGCTGAGAAACTCGAACCATGTCTACTTTAGGTCTTGTCTTGGCTTAGGATCGGGCATAGCAGCACGCAGGTCATGCTGAACAGCACGTTGTTGGCACACTGGCTGCTCCTTTGAGCAATTTCCCGAAGACTATTCGTATTCCTGCTTACATTGCTTACTACCTTCACTAAAGTCCGGGAGGCCCAATTTCACTTCTCGGGCACTGCATCGGCTCGCCTCGACCAAATAGGCCCCGGGGCCCCCCGAACCTGCAACCTTTAAACTTTAAGCCTCGTCGCCGCTCAATTAAGGGCACCTGCATGGCGAAACCATGGAGAAAAGCTCTCCGGCATGACCAAAATGCTTGGGCAACAAAAGGCCTTGTTTCAGGGCCTCTTTCGGTGCTTGATTCCCCAGGGGTCGCTCCGGGCTTAAGGTTGCAGTGCAGGCGGACTGTGGAACGGTGAGTGGCCGCTCTTGCACTCGGTGGACCTTGCGCCGAGCTCTGCCGACGGTTGAAGATGACGTCTTGGTCTTGGCTCGCCTTCGTGTCTACTTCTGCGTCTTTGGCCTGAGACCCCTGGGGATTGAAAACGAGGCTTCTTGTGGGTGGCGGCTGTGGGCTTGTGTCAATGTTCTGCGGCCACGCCACTCGCTTGGAGCTGCGTTCCAGCCCGGCAGCGGTCTCGCATGAATCTGGCGAAGCTTCGTCACATCTCTTGAAGCCTTGCTGCCTTGCTCTCGGTTGACGAGAAGGACCGGGCCGGCGAAGCGGCGGGGTTCTGCGAGATGACCCAGCGCCTACGGCAGGAGACATGCATGTTTCGAGTTGGGCGAACCAGCAGGACCATCTTATCATGCTGGAACGGTGGCTTCGGAGCTCAGAATCGCGTTTTTCGGACAGATGCCACTTTTCGTCTGGCGTTGCGCGTGCGAGTTCGTCAACAACTTTTGCACTGGTTGATGGGTTCAGGGCCCTTTAAGGCCTGGGCTGAACATTGCTGACGTGGCCGTGGAAGTTGCAGCTTGCAGAAGAAAGACCGCTCTTGACATCCGGATGGGTGTGATGCCCCATACCGCCCATACCATGAACCATGCTGGGATCCACATCGGCTTTCTTCGACTAAGGTGTGCTCACATGTGCCAAAGGAAGGGCAGGGTGCCCCAGTCTCGGTGCAGGGAAAGGTCTTAAGGACGTTCCGATAGCCAGAAAGGCTTCCACGATGTGTTGACATGCTGCCACCATAATATAGACCACCACTACTTGTTGAAGCCGACTTCTTCAAAGCTGCTGTCATTGTGAAATCTTCACTGCATAGTGCCCACGGCAGGGCTCAGCTAGTCAGTCTCTAGAGACTCTAGCAGGATGTTCTGAGCCGTGGCCTTGGGAGGTGTTTTTGTAAAGAGCCTCGGCTTTTTCGGCTTTGGCCACTGCAAGTTGGAATGTCTCCAGTGGCACGTCAATCTGTCCATAAGCTGAAGAAGCATTGGCTGCATCTGCCGAAGCCTATTGGAAACCAATAATCAGGTATGCTGTTTAGGCCTGAGCCTCAAACCTGACCTCGTTGCACCGATTGCTGGCCAGGGCCGTGTGACTTCAGGCTTAGGTTTTCTTGTTCTTGTGACGTCAGACCTTTGGACAGGGACTTGCAGTTGCTAGCCGGGCGTTGGCTTCAGAGAAGTATCACGAGACGCTGCTGGCAAGCGTACCCTTGGACCCTGGCCAGCCTCTTCTGCTGGCTGCAGCCAAGATCTCTTTGCAGCAGAGCATCTCCCGGCTCGATTTTCCAGCATTGTGGCCACCGTTCGCCCCTTTTGAGTATGCCTGCAAGACGCTTGCAAGCGGAAGCAGATTTGGAGAGGCTTGTTCCACGACGAGGCAGCGAAAAAGCCATGCTGCAGTTGCAAATCGTGAGAGCTTCAGCCTTGTGAAACCTCCCAAACCCTCAACCCAACACCCTACATAAATGATTGACCGGCGCAAAGACTCTACTATAGTACCTAGTAGCCCTGAAAGGCTTCAAAGCACCCACAGCCTAAAGCTCTGTTTGCCTGGGCCTGCAGGTGGAGCGACTCTGTGGCACAATCTCTCGACATGCAACCTTTCGTTTAGATTGCATTTCGGAGTAGTAAGCTTTCCACACATGCACCCAAACGCCCAAAAGATTCCTGATCCCATGCGGTGTACACCCTACGCGCCGAAATCTGAAGCGACAGGCACCCCAGCAGCCGGAACACTGTTGCTTTTGTCGCATGAAGCATTTGGCATGAGGCAGGTGTCCGAAAGCCTCTCCGGATATATGTGGATCGCTTAGATCGAAGCTCGTGGCCACTCGTGCTGTGCCAAGCAAGCCTTGCGTAGAATGGCCTCGACGAGCCCATGTCGCCCGCAGAACAACAGCACCTGCTTGGCCTCGAGGGAGCACAGCAGGCGACGGCAGGCTTAGACTTAGCTTCCCTGGCCGCCTTTGCCTTTCGAGATCCGTCCCCATATCCCCTGAAGCTCTAAAGCTGCCCTCTTGAGTCTGCTCTGGGTTGAGGCCCTTGCGATGCCCCGGCTGACACCTTCTTCCTGTATGTGCTTGTTTAGACTGCCGTGGGCCCGAGGAGCTCCCTTCAAGCAAGGAGCAATTGCGTGCCTGTAGAGCCTCGGGCTGTGCGCGAAGCCGCTTCTGGGTGCGGGGTTGGGCTGCTCGAAGTCGCAGCTTCGTGGCTGTCGGCCGCGAAGGCACAGGTCGCAGCCGGGCTGCTGCTTGAATGCAGCTCAGCCCAAAAGCCATGGCAACTTAGAGAAGCAGCGATTGACACAGTAGCTCTTCAGGAAACGGAGGCGCTCCCTGCATTGATCTTGGAACGGTCACACAAAGATTTCTGATCATGGGCTATGTGAACCTAGAGTTGTTGCCAAAGGGCTTACACTGCTGGGCCGAGCCGCTCTGCGCCTTGCGGTGAACGTCCCTGTGCTGGAGCATCCTTGGCAATGCATCTTGTCCTCTCCCGGCACCCGGGATTCGAGCCCTTAAGGTCCAACAGCATATCTTAGCTGGCCAGAAACTCAACCCTCCTAACAAAACGATACACGGGCGGGTGCCCGTGTGCCTGCGCTCGGCCGGCCTCATCGCGTCCCTGATAGTCCTGACAGAGTGTGAGGCATGCCAAGACCAAGACCTGAAGCCGCCTCTGAAGCCTGCTTGCAAGCATGCCGTGCGGGGATGGGACTTCACCGGCTGGGACATGAGTCGTGGCTCCGTGCCTTGACGGACGATACTCCACACCTCGGGGAGTGTTTTGCGTGCAGGAAAGCTGCTGAAACAGTCCGGATGGAGACTGCAAAATGGGTCAGCGGGTTCAGTCTGATTAGACATCGGGGAGCAGTGCTACCGTATATGCCAGTGAGAACTACCTTAGGCTGCCACTTCGATGTAATTTCATCCATGGAACGCCTGTTGGCCAACAGTGACCCCGGCCAGCGAAGCTTGACCCTGCATGCCACGTGATCGCGACTGCAGAAAGTACGTACGACACGAAGCCCAGGCGATGACTTCCGACCTCCTATGGCTCATGTTCTCCAGCTGAGCACCCCTCAGTCTTGATGGCATTCCAAACTCTCAAGCTTACCAGGCCTGCAGTATAGCGACATCACACTCACTACTTTCATGCTGCTGACGGTCCCGACGACCGCTTCAAGGAATGCCGACACACTGGGCAAGTGAGCCGAAATCTTGGCTTGCAGCATGTTACATTGGCCAGAACGCGGCCCAAAGCCTAGGCCCAATCGACGCCATGCACCAAGTCTGGTAGCGCTTGAATCTGACACCCTGCCATCATACTTTGGCTTTGGCTTTGCCCTCATATTGGAGCGCTTCCGCCCACAGCCCAGGGCTTGAACGTGCAGACACCATGTGCCTGAAGCGTCAGGAACTTCCATATCTTCATCCTTTTCGGGCTCCGCGCAAGACCTCATAGGACTGTTAAGATGCTGTTTGGGACGTTTCAGCCGCTCCTGCTCGCCTCGGCCAACACTGCTCAATGGATGGGATGCTGGCCTTCGAGGCACCTGGCTGACACCCAGCATAAGCAGGTCAGTCGAGAAAGCTTGTGGGGCCCAATTCATTACCCGCCCCTGGCAAAAGACGCCCCCACAACATGGAGATTGCAGGCTGATAACCTTCGGGACAGCAAGGTCCCATATAGGCGGTCTTGCAGGGCTGGCTGACGAGGGCATGGTGGCTTCTCTATGGTCAGCCTGGTCTGCCAAAGGGCCCGAGCTCAGACAACATCCAGACGGCTGTCTGACAGCCGGCAGCTGAGGAAGCCGGTTTTCAGAATCGAGGCAAGACTTCAGCTGGAATTGCCCTTGTCTAGGGCAACTTTGAGGTATCGGCTCCTTCTCTAGGCGCTTGAGACCCGTGCACCAATCAGCCTGTTGCAACGCCGGCCTGGGTCAGGGTTTTCTGTAGGCTTGGAGATAGATCTGGCCTTGGTGGGCTTCGGTCTTGCCCAACTTTTCTTCAAAGCGGGGGGAAAGCAAGCAGGAGATGCCAGGATGCTCGTTAGAATAAGTCCACAAGCGACAGGCCCCCAGGTTTACCCCAGAAGTGCAGACTTTCGCAACTCCGCCGTTTCTAGTCAATCGGATGCAGAAGCTTTGCATGGGGGCTTCTGCAAATTAGGGTCGCACAAGTGACGAATGCAGTAGTCTTTTGGGCATCAAAGAACAGGACTCTCATCTAGAGACTTACCCTCCAGGTATGTCAGGCAGCGTTCAAACGACCTTCGGGAGGGTCTCGGGGACCAAAGAGGCCATCACTCTGACCCGCTGCTTACACAAAAGCGCGCCAGGAGATGACAGTTCTAGGCTCCATCTGTCCAAGCTTTCAACTCAGACCCTATACTCCCTGGATCCTAAGATGGTGGCCGGGCCTCTGAGGAGTGTTGGATCTGATGGTTGGAGCGGGCAGGAGGGGAAGAAGAAGTGACGTCGCAAAGCTTTGCATCCTTCCCGTGGTCACAAGTGGCGCGAGGGGCAAGGCCTTGTAACATGTGGGTCCAAGCAGATTCAATTTCACCTGCCAGATTCCCCCTCAGATGGCGCGCACATCTCTCGCATCATCGTCCCGCTCAACTCGATGGTCTCGGATCTAATGTGGCAAGGAGTCATTCCCGGCTGAAGACCCCAGCCCGGAACTGCTGCGCGTCTGCTACTCGAGCAGTGACTTGCCACTTAGGACTCGCTTTGCCGCCTTGTCTTCTTTCGCTGGCTTCGATGCCTTGTCATTGAAATGTCAAGTCTGCGCGGCCTGAAAAGGAGAGGCTTATAGGCTTGCCTCGGCATGGACATCTTGTTTAGAGCATCACCATTTTTGCCCTCTGGGCTTTGGGAGTTTGTTCGAGTCTCGAGTCTACCTGCAAGTATAGGTTCGGGAATGAGCGGTTCACGTCTGTGGTGGAAGGCTACTCCTGGGCGCCGGATTGAGGTGGCCTGCTTGCTATAGGGAGGACAACCGAAACAGGCACCGATGCGTGAGCGAGATGCTGTTCTCTTAGAGCTTTTTCTTATGTCTTGTCTGGATTGCGCACCGGCAAGGTGACACAGTCTGCATCCCATGCTGCCACATTCTGTGAGACAGACAGTTGTGAAGAGGAGGTGACTGAGTGACTTCTGCACTCCTCGCCTACAAATCGCGCTTCATGTCGACATCCTGACTGAGGACGCTCCTTCCCTTGAACCTGGTGCCTCCGTGACCCACGAGTGAGCCATTGTACTCCGCCTCTACATTTCAGATGGGATGAAGTTCTTCAGAGGGATCACTGTGTCTCCGGCGGAACTTGGAAACTGCGGATTGCGCCTACATCTTGCCTGCAACGGGCCGAGGCCACAGTTGTGAAAGCTTAGCCCTGTAAGGCACCTGAAAGTTTAGGACTATAGGACTCATGTCCCCATGCCGCTGTGGGCCTTGCTCCTTCCAGATTGAGCCTCCGGAGTCCCGTGAGGGAAATGATCTCGCGATGCTGAGCAGCAGTGTACCGGCTCGTGGGCACGGGTTTCGGCTTAGATTCGCTGATTTCACGCCTAGAAAGGCAAGCACTGGCCACACAGAGCCACAGCAAGGATGCTGGGACACGTCCCTTATTATGTCTTTCAGGTTGCCTGACGCACACATTTGAACGTTGGTCAAGTGCTGCAGCCAAGTCTGCCCTCTCTATCGATGTGCTTCACCAAGAGGTCTTCCGTGTTAGGCCTGGAGTCCGGCGTCTTCAGGGCAGAGGTTTCACGCGCTTCCTGTGTCAAACTTTAACTTACCCTAGACATGCCTGAGCACAACAGGCATGATCGACTAGCACTCGTGCGGGGAAACTGCCAGTTGAGAAGTGGGCACATTCTGGCAAGGAGGGGCATTGAATGGTTCAGGCTGTGCCTTCAGCATTTGCAGCCGCTCAGCTTGACCAGGACTGCAGCGACGTTAAATACAATTAGGATCCCAAGTGGGCTACAACCGCCAGGCATGGATGGTGCCGGACCATGACCGCAGAAGTCTAAACTGCTGGCCCTGGCAGAGCTTTGGCGAGCTGACCACGTGGTCTGCTTATCCCAATAGCAGAAGACCCAGAGTGAAATGCCACCTCGGATCGCGACGGTGCAGAAGGGGCTTTATTAATTTATGGGTGTATCCCATGCCCCATGTAAGAACCCCTGCGTCCAAGAGCTTCAAATTGACGTCCCGAGGTCTTCCTCACCTTTGTGGCCAAAGACGACCCGACACAGAAGGTTGCAATGCTCGCTTATTTGGGATTTGGCTGCGCCTGGCCGACATCGGCACAGAAGCAAGCCTCGTGGATGCAAGATATGCAGTTGCTACTGGAAACCGTGCAGCGTTTTCCGGGCTCCAGCCCGAAGCCTATCACCGTACAAACCCGTCATAGGCCGCTAGTATTTGTGTAAGTTCAAAAGCGACATGCGCAAGGAGGCATGGCTGGAGGCTCCCAGTAGCCCCCGAAGGGCCTCGGTGCTGCTGCATGGGCCTCTTCGGTGGGGCCGGAGCCATGTGCACGGTTTATTGGGGCCTTGAGGGTTGTGAGAGGGTGGGCATAAATAGGGGGGTTCACGGGAAAAAATGCCACACGAAAGAGTCGAAAGAGTGAGGAAGCGGCTTTCAGCCGGCAGCACCTCTGCACTTGGCAGAAGTGCTGGACCTCCGTGGCCTCAAGAGGCGACGAGACGTTTGGGAGGCTTCCTCACCTCCTTCTTCCAGGAGGGAAGCAGCTGACTTTAGAAGTGGGTGCTCTGCGCCTTGACTGGCCTCAAAGAGTGGGGAAATGGGACCTTGCGGTTTGACCAAGAGGCAGGGGCGATCGGAACGTCGCTCGCCGATAACCGCTGTGTTTGCCCGTCGAGGGCCTTGACGCCAGCAGCTGCCTGTGCCTGCTTCTTCTGCGAGCTGTCATGTTGGATACATGAGCTTATCATGCCCGGGAGGCAAGCCTGTCGCAACACACTCCTGCGAGGACGCGTGCAGCGAAAAACATGGCCAGTTCTCTGCGGCCGTGAGTGTGCCACAGTACTACCAAGCCACAAGAATTTGTTCCTGGCCGAGGTGCACGTGGCATTGAAGTCGCCGCTGCCAGTGGCCTCAAACAAGCTCCTGAGCTGATAAGCTGCGTTCATGTGCAAGAGTTCCCGCCTCTTTTGCAGACAGTCCGCGCACATATGTATCCCTGCGGCTCCGTGTTTTACCAGGCTCTGCCACTGACACCGTAGCTGCAAGCTGACTTCAAGTTTTCTCGCCGAAGGTGTCGGCCTCAGAAGGCAAGAGCAGATAAGGCATCGCAACTTGCATACGGCTTAAAGAGGATCTTTCAAGAAAAGCTCCAGCAGACAAGTGCAAGTCCTCCTCCTGTGGGCCCCAAGCCGCTTGATTTCCGAAACGTCCGGAAGTTACAAGCCCGGGCATGTTTGACGGGCGCAAGGTTTGCTGCAATACTTCCCCAAGCGCCCCGACGCTTGGCAGTGTCCTCGGCGACCCTTCACGCCCCAATCTGCAACAAGACGCGTCAGGAACTGTGCCGATGGCAGTCTTAGAATTGGCCTCCTTGTGCATTGTCTTGCGACATTCTGCGGCGCATGTGGTGCAAAAGCCTAGTGACAGGTGAATGCAAGCCAAAGACATGGCACTGGCTACATGATTCTGGAGCATGCAGTAGGACACGCAAGATATCTTGAATTGACTCGGATATGATTAGGAGGAGCGACGCCATCAACACTTCCAATACTAGCGGAAGTTCTGCTTTCCGGGTACCCTCGTATCGAGTTCTGATCGTTCCTCCGTGTTGCCTTGGCAAGTGTAGAAGGACAACTTCAGCCCCTTGAGTCCATGCATGCCGTAGGCCACAGAAGCTGTGTGCCCAGAATCCGACACGAGCCAAAGACCGCAAAGACACTAAATCCTCAGTATCCGGCCCTGCTGTCTCAGCCGGGGAGCTGCAGGGTTTTGTGGGTGCAGCTCCAGGCTTTCCACAGAAGTCACAGCAGCGCAGACAGATTTTGCCGCCAGTTGAAACGTCTGAGGGTCGAAGGTGACAGTAGCGACAGCTGTCAGGTGGACTGCGTTCCGTCCGCAAAGGCCCTTGAAGCCTTGCATTTGCCCTGTATAGAAGTCCCATTGGAGTTGGCATCATGTCGCCATCAATGGTTCCAACAGCAGGCCCTGTAGGCGTCAAAACCAAACATAACCAAATCATGTTTACATCGAGTCGGCTGGGTCTTGTGGGAGACTTGCGAAGCTGATATCTTGTTGAACTTCTGAAATGTAACAAACTCGCAGCCTTCCGACACTAGATGCCTGCAGAAGGCAGCGCGAATCCGTCTCTGACCGGCTGAATGCTGATAGCGCGCTTTCATTCGAGCTTGAGATGAGGAAAGTCCCGGCAGCGAGCAATGTCGCGACTCGTTGTCGTTTTTCAGGTGCCGGCCTGACGAGACGTCTCTTGACCTTCCGGCAGCCAAGTGTCCGAATCGACCAAGACATGGCATGTTACGGGACCTGAGCCAAGTTCCCAATACATGTGAAGCGATGCTCCACACACAAAAGGGCGGCTTCAGTGTACTGCTTGTGGGTCGAAGGGCAGTGCCTTTGGGTTTCCTGAGCTTCAGAGCCTCGGAGCAGTGACGTGATGCCTCTCTTTGCCATCATGGACTTTCGCTCCTGCTAGTGCAATCCGGACCCCAAGGTTCAGAGCAACGGAGAGCTTGAGGGTGCTTGCAATTTCCAATTTCACAGAGTGCAGGAGGGCTTTGACTTCACTGATCCAACTCCGGCGAATTCGGGACACAGCTGCCGTTGCTGTTCAAGGTCGGTCCCAGGCCCGTTGCACACTCAGGGTGTGTTCCCAGGCTGTGCAGAGTGCTGTGACAGGTGTCGAGGCGAGCTGAATGCCTCTCTCGCAGAGACTCTCGCATTGTCATGCTGGTGAAAAAACCTTCGTGGATGTTTCAGACGACGAGTCGTTGCCCATCTCTTCAACCCCAAACCACAGTGCACACGAAAGGAGACACCGGCTGTGCGTTGATCTCAGCCCCAGTTCAGGGCGGAAAACGCTACGGGCCTGCCGCTCCCGTGCCGAAACGGGTAGCTGCTACACCAAGCTTTAGGTGTGAAAGTGTTATGCTGCAGATGCCTTGCTATCCGCACAGCCTGTGCGGAGAGCTGCGGTGTTTCTTTTGCTTTCTGCTGCTACCTCACACAGCTGCCGCGCCCCTCAAAAGATTCTGCACACGCACATGCGCATCTCTCACATCGTTTTGGTGGAACAACAGGACGGTAATCGGCGTGTAACCCGGGCTGTCCAGCCAGATTCTGTCCAAGTCCGTCGTTTCTGCCACATCTCCAGATCGTGTTCCTTTCGGTGTAGCAGAGCTGAAAGGAGCTACTAGGTACCTTAGGTACGTTCTGTTGTGGTCTCCGGCTGTCGTAGATGAGGCCCCGCAACTCCGACTCCCTTTTTGCCCCTCTGCTCTGTACTTTCTATTTGCCCCCGAGCTGCCTGAAAATCGCAGGCCCTGCGAGACGTCCCAGACAGCCTCAGATTCAGATAGCTTTTCACCATCATGTTTGTGAGTGTGGCCCCTGCCATCGTGACCTTTGATCTTTGAGTTGAGTAGCACCGCTTTTCGGTGCCGGACGGGCCGCATGTGCACAGAGGCTCTCCTGGTCGGCTGTA
>CAJNJA010012816.1:0-12938 GCA_905231915.1 Symbiodinium necroappetens | reverse complement strand
CTCAGGCAGCGGCATGCTTGGCGGCGACGAGATTCGGATTGAGGCTTTCGGGCCGTATGGCTCGGATGGAAAAGGCTTCGCACTGGTTGGAACCTGTAAGGCTCTGGGAGTTCCACTCCTGAGTCTCTACAGCACCCCTAGAAGTAAACCCTAATTATACGTCTGAGCTCGTCACAACCCGGTCCAACAAGAACCATCGGTGCCAAGACCTTGCAGTGCCTCTGGTACGTAAAACTGAGGATTGAAGGCTTGGTTACTTGGTTTTTCTTCTTAGAGCTGGACAAGCCGTAGGTTCCAAAGCCGGTGGTATTACCAACGACTTTGAAGCCTGCAAAGCCCTAAACCCCACAGACCTCAAGGTCCCCGATTCAATGATATCAGATCATAGCCTCAATGAGCGTGCATAACACCAGATGTCAGAGGTTAAACAGGCAGACGAACATGATGATCAGCCTAATTTATCAGGCACAACAACTGGAAGGCTTTGGGCCTCGCAACAGCAGCGCAAGAGGCTCTGCACTGAACTGGGCGATGCGACATTGAGCCTGTCGGTTGACTTCTGAATCAGGGCACCTCGTTAGCAGTCGAAGCCAGTGGTCGTAACGGCTAAATTATGGAATAAGATTTCGGCGTGGAAGGTGACGTTTGGAGTCTTGGGGCATATAGTGTTTGGAAAGTTACGGCTGGAGCTTGGTACAGAAATGGGTCCTCTTGGGAGAGCATGCTAGGACTGCATCCAGAATTGAAGAAGTTGACATACGTTGACAGTTGATCCATTGATTCTCACGGATCTTATCGCGACGCAATGATGTGCTTGTGATACTGGTCTTTACATCATGACTTCTTGCTTCTGTCAAACGACCGCTACCGTGTTTCTCTGCTTTCTGCAGCATTGCTGTTTTTTTCTACCTCAGGGGTGAAAAACATCGGCATCTGATGAATCGAAGCAAATGTTAGCCTCAGCAATATTCCTAGAGAACCCCGAACCCCACCTCATGTGAAGGTTTCTAAACTGAGTTTGAGTGAAGCTCTCCTATCCCGAGATATAGTGTGGGAAGATTGAGGCAAGCCTGGGCGGAGATGTCGTCGAGCATCCCCTGATCGGCGCGCTGCGAGCGAGCCAAGGCGACCTTGCTCGGCACAGACGGGCGCCAGGGCGAGTCCTTTATAATATAATAACGTACAATAAAACTATAATAATAGCCCCCCCCAAAACAGTACAGGTAATTATTGAGGCCCCTCTATTTTAAATTTGTTGCAAAGGTGAAGGTTCAGGAGAGAGGGTGTCTTGGGGGGTTTCCGGGTTTCCGAACACGAAGACGGCGACGAAAGGCGCACCTCAATCCGAAATCCTGAACCCCCAAACTCAACTAAACCTAAAACAAGAGCCTATATGCTCCACAAGTGGGTCAAGGCTTATGCGCTGTATGGATCGATCCAAACTGCCCATAGCCCAAAACCACAAATCCTACGCTAGGAATCCCACGCTGAATCCTAGACCCCAAAAACGTGACAGCCCGAGACCCCAAAACGCCGCAAGCCTCGGCAGAGGCCCCGGCAGTCATCGTCTGAAGCTCCTTGGCAGTGTAATGCCGCATCACCGGCTTCGAGGCCCTGGCATTAGCTGGCGGCGTGGGTGTTTAGGAGTTTAGGGCTTATAGGGTTTAGGGTTTAGGGGCTCGTTGCGGCAACCGTGAGCCACCTGAGAAGTACTACTGTCGAATGGGTTCTTCGGGGATCTAGATGGCTGCTGCGGGCAGGGCTTTGTCTGCAGTCTGCAGATGCAGCATTGATGTGCCAACAGCTCCGAAGTTGCAACGCAGACTTTGCTACGCTGCCGCAATCACGGAACATTGTTGCATGCTGCCCACAGGCAGCCGCACACCACTTTCCGCAAGAGCCGAAGGCATGGTTGCAGGCAAAAGCCGGCAGCCATCTCAACATCCTCCTCCTCATCTTCCTCGTGATCGGCACGGATGTGATTCCGATGTATGGCATGCCGAAGCCAACGCCGCTTCTGTATGACGTTGGTAAGGATCTTCGATTCCAGCGCCTGGCAAGGAAAGAAGGGACCGGGCGTGCTGCACAGAGTTCTTCGAGGAACATGCGCCTTGCTGAAGGGTTCTCCGGGGTTGCCTGCGAGGTGGATCCTGACGATGGTGCGGTTGGTCTTCACAGCTTCTTCAAGGGCCGCGCAGGGCAACAGGCTAGGCTTGGAAGCTGCCGCTTGATGAAAACAGGCCTTCACGCCGGCGATATCGATGTAATTATTCTGCAGGTGGAGAAATTCGAGGGTGGTGTTGGACTTTAATGCTTCTGCCAAGGCCTCGCAAGCAAGGGGATGCTTCCAAGAATCCTGGACAGCTCAGGCCTTGCAGCCCTCGTCCCGGATCTTATTAGATTCGAGGTCGAGTGTGGTGATGCTGCCATTAGTCTTCAACGCCTTTGCCAAGCCCTGGCAGGGAACGGACTGGGCTCATGCTCAAAAAAATCCTTCGGGCGGCACAGGCCTTGCAGCCCTCGTCACTGATGTTGTGATCACTGAGGTCGACACTGGTGAGGGTGCCGTTGGTCGCCAATGCCTCAGCCAAAGCCTCGCAGGGGAACGACGGGGCATACAAGCTGAAAAGACTTCCTGCGCACCGCAAGGCCTTGCAGCCCTCGTCGCTCATGTAGTTCTGTTTGAGGCTGATTTTGGTGATGGTGCGGTTGGTCTTCAAAACAAGTGCCAATGCCTCGAAGGGGAAGCGAACCGGGGTCTTCAATTTGCAACATCCGCTTGAGGAACAAAGGCCTTGATGCCCTCGGCCCTGTGCGGATAGTCGTAATCCAGGTGGGTAGTGACACTGTTGCTCGTCAGCCGTGACGCGAGGGTCTGGCATATGGAACTCTGTTCATCCGGGGAGCATGTCCGTTACTTGCACTTTTCGGAAAAAACAGCCGTCCTGGATGCGCACTTTTCCGGTCCACACCTCGAGCAGTTGAGTTTGCGGTTCGCAAGTGGTCACCAGGGCAGGAATGCTATAGGCTAAACTTGCTGGCTACAGACATTCGCATGGGCTGACATGGGCTCTCAGCGGGAGCTTCATGATGTCGAAGGCTTCATGAGTGTCCCATAACCCCAGACTGATGAAGTTGTGAAGCAGTCAGCCCTGAAACACATGCTGCAACCCCGGCGTGCCAAAGACTGTCAGATAGGCAAGCCGATAATCGATTCAGAAGCTCAACAGTTCCCAAGCTAGCAGCCCCTCGATGCGTCTTCCTCGCCTCAGTATGAAGTTCCAGGTGTCACGCTGTTCAAGACGCAGGTCCGTCGCAGCAAATCCGGTGAAGGATGGGCAATGGCAACACATCAGGCAACACGACAACACACATTAATTATTTGCAACACATCGCCACGCGCTCAGGCCGAGGCATGGGACTGTGCTGCAGCGGCATCTTTGAGAATGGGTTTTGTGGACTCTTTCCTCGTCTTGGAAATCTTTTGCAGCTCCTGGCGGGAAACATGAAACCAAGCAGCAGAGCCTCATCATCTAGCCCGGGCCCCGGGCCCAAAGCCACTCGTGGCCACTGCCGTTGTAGTCAAGGTTGATGGTGGTGATGGTGCGATTAGTGGTCAATGCCTCTGTGAAGGCCTAGCAGGCAAAGAACAGGGCATGCGAGCTGCAAATGCTTAGTTGGGACCGATCGGCCTTGAAGCCCTCCTTCAAGATGATATTCTGTCTGAGGTCGAGTGTGGTGATGCTGCCGTTAGTCTTCAACGCCTTTGCCAAGCCCTGGCAGGGAACGGACTGGGCTCATGCTCAAAAAAATCCTTCGGGCGGCACAGGCCTTGCAGCCCTCGCTGGTGATGTTGTTACCCCTGAGATCGACACTGGTGACGGTGCCGTTGGTCGCCAATGCCTCAGCTAAGGCCTCACAGAGAAAAGGGCCGGGATCTAGCTGCAAAGACCTCTCGGAGGAGCGCAGGCCTTAGTTAAGTCGTCTCCGATGTCGTTGAAGCCGAGCTTTAGGCAAGTGATGGTGGCATTGCTTTTCAACATGTCCACCAAGGCCTGACGAATCGGAGCGACAGAGTTGTCTAGCATCGGGGTCGGAGTCACATCACACGTGGCTGATGATACGATCATATACGATCCCGCCTTCCAGAAAGCCCCGCACTCAGCCCGCGCGGAGCCAGCGACACTTATTTCAAGCTCTGTGATCGTGCTGTTCACTGCTAGGACCTGACAGCTTTCAAGACACTTCTCTTGGCAGGGGAAGGATGCGAGGCCCCGGCCTTGGCAAACTCCTCGGCCTCTGCTGCGCCCACGTCCATGTTGCGGAGGTGCAAGACCTTGAGCTTCTTGTAGTGGATCAAAGCTTTGGCCAACTGGCTCAACTCGCCCTTCGGCAGATGTGCACGTAGTGCTCTTCGACACTCCGATACTTTCTGGTGGAAGATCTTCCGCTGCAGCTCTAGCACTGCCGCGGCATCGTTTCGATGCGTGAATTCGGCTTTCCTCATGTCTTCTTCGAAAACTTCTGGAGCCATTGGGACTTTGCCCTGCAACTGGGCCCATCCGCCGCCAGCCTCCGACTCAGGAGCGTCGATCCACTGATTCTGTTCGGACTTGCTTCTGCACGAGGACCACTCCACCTCTGCTTTGCACCACCCCCTACTTCGGTAAGGGACTCTGTTGGCGACCAGCTCCTTGAGGGGGCGGCCGCGGACCGTCTTGTTTGCAGCATCATACACCGTCACCAGATGCTCCGAGTCCTGCAGCACGGCGTCCCAAACATCGTCCGGCGTGAGACATTCCAGCCGAAAAGTCCAGTTGCAATCGTGCGCATAAAGCACATGCATGTGACTCATGGACCGTCGGAAGCTCTCCTCTTCTGCGGATGTCTGCCGCTCGAACTGAAAGAGAGAGACGTAATCGTAAAACAGCCAGATATCGGAATAGTATGCAGCATCGTAAAGAGACAAGCGGCCCACCAGCCGGCTCAACTGGTCGCCGCAGGGATCCGGGTGCTCACGGGTTTCCCAGGCATGCGAGATCGATATGATCATCGCATCCCGGGCTCCGGCGGCCCAGTTGCTCACTTCCTCGTGGCTCACCAGGCCCCACTCTTCCTGAGCTTGGAGCTTCAACTGCACGAAGTAAATTCAAACATACACCCGGAATCTACTCCGCATACGAGTATGTAATTCCTGCAGAACTATTATAACTACAACATGATATATTGAATTAAACCCTGATCCGGTTGTAAATGCTATGAAATGCTCCGTATCACCGGCACAAACAGGTCTGAGGGCTGCTCCGCTTCCTGGCGTCGGGGTAGCAGCCTCTTCTGGCTTCGCAGCTCGTACAAGTACCTGCGCCACCCAAACGTCTCGGTGGCGAGCTGCAACCCAACATCACCGGCTGAAGTGGACATGAGGCTTTAAGTTCTAAGGCCTGTGCGGTCTGAACCTTGTACTCTGGTACATTAATTAACCTGCAGTGCAACTAAGCACAACAACTCAGCAGCACTGAAACCAAGGCTGAATAGCAGAAGGCAACAACTCACGATAACTCCTGGACACTTAAGCTCGATGTGCAACGAGGCACTCCGCACGGACCAGACGAATGTCCGCATGCTTCAGGAATGCGGCCAAGCTCTGCGGGTCTTCCAGATCATAGTCGGCCTTACAAGCTCAAAGGCCGCTAAACAAAGCGAACAAGGCGAATGCAGAGGTCTCCACAATTGCGAGGAGTAGAGGCTGAGGGGGGCCATATTAACAGCCGCAAGCTTAGATTAGAAGGTCGACCAATCAGACGACACTTTGAGACACCACAGAAACTGTGTATAAGGAGCCGTCAAGAAGAACTGAAGGTGAGCGACCAGGGAGCAGGCTCGCAAAAGGCAGGTTGCGAGCGAAGAATTGAGACCAGAAAAGGCTATCTATCTGTTGGCTACACAGCTAGAAACAGTCAGCATAAGAGGCCAGGCAAAACCAGAAAACACAAGCACGCGCCACAAGGCCAAGCAAACCCGGGAAATCAACGACAACTCTGCCACCCCCGGAAGACGAAATGCGAGTGCTTGTGCAACCCCACAATCAACCTTCATGATTAGAACAGGGTGTCGGTGACATATTCTAAAGTAATTATACTAGTGCAGCCACACTGGGACTATAAGGGATCGACAGTATTACCGCTTGCTCTTAAGTATTCCCGCCGATGCCTCACTCGCAGGATGCCCTTCGCAAGTCTTCGCCTTACCGGGATTGGCAGGCCCTACCCGAAGGCACCCCTCTCCCCAATAGTTCCTCCCCACCCTCGCATGTGGGAGTCAGAAAGGCGCGTAAGCTCCAACAGACCGGGAGTTTGGAAGGGTTTTCTGTCGGATGGAAGGGTGCCTTAAAGTGCTGATCGGGTTGGCGAGCTTCTGAAGTAAATGTGGCGTTTAGGGTTCCGGGGCTCAGTGTCACGAGGGGCCTGAGTCCGTGTGCTTAAACCTGTTTTCAACAACACTGCTCGAAAGCAGCTGGCCCCAGATCGCCAGGAAAGGGACATGCCAAATTGAGAGTAAGACTCTTCCTGAATCAGTGGCAAAGCACTCCCAAACTGTAGACCTTTCTTCTTGGCTATATTATTGCCGCGCAAGCTAGTTACAGCTCTGCGAACAAAACATCAAGATCAAACCCGGCCACAGAAAGCAAGCAGCCGAGCATAGCCGAGCGTCGGTCTCACTCTGCGGATGCATTGCGCAGCAACGATGGGTCGCGAAGCATGAGGCTGCTCGACAAGTGACAACGGATTCGTGGAGAGGTTTCTTGACATTGCCATCGATGGAGGTTTCCAGCAATGTTCGGAAGTCTCCATGTGGGACTGCTGTCTGTTTCTGCCTGCATCCTGGCTCCTTGCTACAAAGGCAAAGTGAAGGCCTAGGAAACTGGAGCAGACATCACTGCGCACATGCACTGCATGCAGCCCAGGCAAGCAAGGTTCAAGGCTTTCCGAGCCCAATCCCAAACCCCACGACGCCATACCATAAAACCAAACTACTAGCAAGCTACACCACATGCTTCGCGAACGATACCTGCAAGCCATGCGCTGTAAAGTCGTACCTTTGCTGAGCCCCAAGTTCCGGAAGAATCCAACAAAAACAAAGCAGTGTCGTCTTTACATTGCAACCTTGGCATGGAAAGCATTACGAGGCTAAAGGGGCTCAGGGATTCAGAGCGCTTCCGAAGCCCTATGCCCTGAACACGAAGCAGGCCTGGACAGGGTGCTCCAAACCCCGTGTTCACGCAGGCCTGAGGGACGATGGTCAGGGCTTCTTATTCAAAGGTACTGAGAGGAGGTTACTCTGAGAGTAGAACCAATTGTACTATACAAAGGTTGAACTTTAGAGGGGTTAGCGCTTAGACGGCTTGAGAATATGCGGTTCAGGGCTTAGGGTCTAGGGTCCGTCGAAGTCTCAGGGGGGGCGCCTGTAGGACGCCGTGTGTTTTGTGGGATTTGTGAAAAAGTTTCTTTCGCAATGTGCCTAAACGTGTGGGAAAACGTGCGAATGATTTGCAAAGCTCAGATAAAGAGTGTGCGAATCTCCGAGACCTTGTGTACTTTTCTACGACTTTCGATATTGTCCCACACGTTCAGACACATTTTGGAGCAAAAGTTTGTGTTGCATGCACACGACTACAGGTTCTGCTCAAGGATAGATACCTGACGAGCACATGTGTGCACTAGTGTGTGGCTGCGAAGTGTTGAGGATAGTTGATGACTCCACTCTCAGCTCTTCCCTTGAAAGTTGCATTGGTGGCGGAGCGGAGTGTGTTGAGCCACAAAGTTGCGTTTGTGGTGGAGTGTGTCGAGCCACAATGTTGCGCTTGTGGCGGAGCGGAGTGTGTTGAGCCATGCAATTTAGGAGGGTCCGACATCACGAAAGCACTGTAAATACCGAGTAGAACGGCTCTTGTGAAGATATTGTTCGGGGTGTCTGTGTAACAATGTCGTCATCATCGCCGCGCCCCCCCCTGCCCCCCGCCATAACAAGTATTCCAAAACCCACTGGAAGCTTCAAAAAGCAGTCTCGGCGTCCTAGGGGCGCCGTCACCCAAAACTCAAAACAAGTTGAGAGCAGCTGCAATAGCTGGGCAAACTGGGCATCTGGCATTGTCTACATCAGGGTTCGCGAACGCAAAGCCGCCAGCAGCACCTGAAAGGGACGCAGGTGAAGTTGCGAGACTCGAACGGCTAAGGTTTAGGGTTTAGGGTTGAGGGTTTGTCCTAGAAGGAGTCCGGCTGAAGCGAGGAGTCTCGGTGACGAAAATGATTCAGTGCAGTGGTGAGGACTCCATTTACCGTGGGGCTCGCTGCATGTTGTCCAGCGAAACCAGGAGTATCCAGGCGTGCCGCACTCGAGCTACTGCTTTGCCTACCGTCCCTTTTGACATCCCCTGCAGCCCCAAGAAGGTTTCATGTTGCACAGGAATAAGATGGCATCCTCCGAGAATGAAGACGCCGTCCCAGTATTACCGTATTACCCATTTCTGAAACTCTCCTCAAGAAGACAGAAGTCGAAACATAAGCTGAAGTTCGTTTGCCATAGTTTCCAGACGCTAGAACTGCCAAGTCCAACAGATCTGAAGCTCTAATGCCCTGCGCGTCCCAAGACTTACCCCTGAGGCTCAGGGACTGGGTTTAGGGTTTAGGGTATCTGAATTGTTGGGCGGAGGCCCACTGAACCCAACATCTCAGATAGCGCCTGTCGCGAAAGCTGCCAAGCGGTTGAAGCCTCCGACAGCAAGGTCACTCTGCAGAGCACGCCGCTCTCGTGCTGACAGTCGGCATGGATCTGTTGCAGACACCAAATTCGATAAGCATGTGGAGGGTCTTTCCGACAGAAATTATGGGCTGAACGGATACTGCCACCAGTGCGACTGCCAATGATTCGTGAAACTCCGAAAATACAGCTTTGGGCTAAACATTTGGACTGTATAGAGCAGGGGGTTCATGCGTTGCCGTGATTTCGATTTGTGAGCCATAAAGTGTATAGGGCCTTTGGGGTTTAGCGGTTTTGGGCTTGAACTGGGCTACACAGATATTTTGCTGCTCCAGAGCCATTGAACTCTTTCACCCAAACCCGAAACAGACGGAGTTGTTCCTAGGTGTAGCAAGACGAGCTGTTTGTTCTTAGGCGTGGTGCACCATTGCTCTTTTCCCAGGTGTGACGGGGACAGGTACAGTAAGTCGAGCTCCGTTTTGTCTCGGAAGTTTGGCCAAGTTCTGGCTTGGTTCAGCTGTGACGGGCCCATTGTTGGCTGCTGCTTGCTCTCTCATGTTCGCGAACCGCTTCAGCTTCCTTCCAGTGGTTTCATGTGCACTTTGCTGTAGGGTGTTTGGAACTCCATGCGAACTCTTACAGCTTAGACTTTGGGCTGTCGAACACCAGTTTAATCTTGGTCAGCGGGAAGGAAAACTAGGACAAACAAGCTGCAACAGGCAAGAAACATGCACCTCTCAAGGAACACAAAGCGCACCAAAGAAAAATCGAAAGCGAAGGAGCAAACACCGCAAGGAGCAGCAGCAACTATCGAAAGCAAAGCACAGGTAACACAATGCCGATCCCAAGTCCTGTTCAAACCGCGCTTACACCCAGCTAAAACAAAAGGGGCCTTTATAATTACCAAAGCTCTTTCGGGGGTGCCTTATAGGGTTTGGAGTTGAACCGGCCGAAGAGTAGGACTATTTTTGGGCAGGAACCGGGGTGTATCCAAAATTTGTGGGTTATGAATAGACTACGGCGGAGGCCGAAACCCTGAAACCCTAACCCATCACGAATGATCGAGGGTGAAGGCTCTACTGCGTCGGCCTCGGATACTGAAGATCAGCTGCAGCGTCATGGCTGCTCCGACAAGTCTACAAAGGCTCTCTGTCTTTGCGGGACTGCTCCAATCGGGACATGACGAAACATTCCGGGAGGTTGGTCTGACTACGGCGTGGAGATTCCGGCATTACGAGTCTCATTTTTACTGTTCACGCAGCATTACCGTCTCAATTATACTCGCATCACAACCGGCTACCGGTTTTTCTTTCTACTGTTACTAGTAGCTAGTACTACCACATTTGTTGTGGTTACTGCTCTATGACCGACTCCACCGAACATTGCGCAAAACTGACTGGCTTTGGCGAGCTACTCCTGCTTCTTTGATTGATTTGAGGCCCGATGCTGCGTAGGAGAACAGCCGTTGGGGGCTTAGGCTCTGCTACGCCTTGATGTTTGGGAGATCTTCATCTTGGAATTTTGTACACCTGGACTCGCCTCCTTCCTGCATCGCATGCTTTGTGGCTTTGGCCTCGCCTTTCTATGCTCCGACATAGACAGAAGCTCCAGGTCTCCGGGCACTGTCGCATCTCTGGTGGTCTTGCCCGCGTTCTTAGGGCCATTTCGGATAGAGGCGGTTGTCTCTCCCAACGAATGCTAAACCAAACCCCCGGACGTGGTCTCCTTTGACAAAGACGGTCCTTGAAGACTAGCCTTCTTTCGGCTTCGGTCCTTGATTCTGACCACGACCTTCTTCTCAACTCAGCCCGGGCGCTCTTCTTCTCTGTTTATTAAGCAAAATTCCCGACTACACGCTCGCCCGGGGTTTTTGTTCCACACCTTTAAGGCCCTCAACTGCTCCTGCGGTTGATGGTCACCCGTTTGTTGTTCGTCGTGAGTGTCGCCTCGAGAGCGCTTGAGAACTGAAAGCCGGCAGTGGCTTTCCAGCGAGTTCGCAACCAAGATATCTCTAATCGAGGCACAGGACGAAGCGGGGAGACGAAAGATAATCTGTTAAGGGTCCATGAGCAACCTCTACAGCAGAGGACGTTGGTCTCGAACCGCCCAAAAAGCTCATTCAGTCTGATGCTCCATTTCCGCAGGCCCCACGTGATTGGTGGAATCCAAGAGTGAAACGTTTCCCTTGTCTGGCATGCTTGCAAGGGTTTGGAGGTATGGACCGGAGATTAATTCAGGTAGGGTCTAGAGTCTTGCACTCTCGGCACTCCGAAACTCATCCCCATAGGCTCCGATGGCCACAATTCACAATAGTCCAACTACGGAGTATTACCGCAAGTCGTCACCGGGCTCTGGAACACATGACGCGTGATGAAGGCTTGTTGAGCCGACAGACCTACGGGGAAGACATCCCAGAAGCCCTAACCCTGGGACTTAGTTAAGACCACTTCAATCTCCCGACAGGGTCCGTCTTGTCCTGGCAACACCTAGAGTGACCCTCATTGTGTTCTACGGGTTGGATTGTAAAGGCTCGGCTCTAGGGCTAGGGCTCGGGCTTATGTCGAGCAGCAACTTCACATTGGGAGCTTATGTTGACTTCGGGTTGTGCCTATTGGGGTTTCCGGGTTTTTCTACTTGTAATGGTAATAGCAACAATAACAGAAATTTTGTTACTAATATCTAATTCTAACGCAAATAATGTTAATGCTAATTGCTAATGCTGATACTAATACTAGTATGAATACTAATACACGAATACAGTAGCAAAACTATTGGCTTCGGTTTCGTTTGCTTGGCTATGCCGCGTTTTGATCCCGGAGAGGCTGTGCCTTCGCGGTTCGTCTACTGACTCAGTCGAAGCAAAGTGGAGCCTCAGAGCTCGCAGGGCTTGGAGGCTTTGGGGTTTAGGGTTTCGGGTTTCGGTTTGGCCCAGCAACGCCTACCCCTTAATTGCATGATCCGTGAAAACAAAGGCTGCAATGGGTTCTTTTTGGTCCGAGCACTCACATAGCAAGCAACCTCTACCGAGGGCACCCAAACACGCACATCTCCCCCAAATCATCCTGCAAGCATCTGGGCCCGAACGTGAGACAGCAAGCCAATTGTTGTACGCAACCCCAAATCCCGAACGCAAAAATCGAAACCCCAGTAGCTACCCCAAAACTCTATCAATCCTGTGGCTTCACCGCTTCACCCCACCCCGCAAAACAAAAACAAAGTCTTTTTGTTGTGAGAAGCAAACCATACAGTGTCACCCCTGCGACCCTGCAACACAATCCCATTTCCCTAAACCCTAAGCCCTAAATTCTAAGCTCTGAGCCCTCGGCTTTCAGCTGCCGGATCATCCCCTCGGCCTCGCGCTGCTCCGCTTCCGAGAGCTCCGAGGCCTACCAGGAATTCTTCAAATGCTCGGATGACGCTGCAACAGCCACGTCAGGTGCGATGGTGCCTCAGTGTGCATGTATGTATGTACGTATGTACGTATGTATGTATGTCGTATATCCCTATGTATGTCGTATATATGTATGTATGTATGTATGTATGTATGTATGTACATATTTTGTAAGAACTAATAGTATCTCTGTCGGTCTGCCTTCCTGCCTGCCCGCCTGCCTGTCTATATATATATATATATAAAAGTATATGTGTATGTGCATGCATTGGTCTTGTGTATGTGTGTGGTGAGAGGGTCTATATGTTATCTCTCTAAATGTATGTACACACATGTGCCTACATATGTGTACATCATGATGCGTACAGTGTACAGTATACATAAATTTTGTGTTTGTGTGTGTGTGTGTTGGCACTGTGTGGTTGATGGCCTATGCCTTGGGACATATGTCCAGACATCTGTCTGTCCATCCATCCGTCCGTCCGTCCATCCATCCATCCAAGCACCCCACCGATCCGCCGACCCATCCCATCCGTTAATCCATCCAGGCTTGCATACTCACGCACAAGACAAGCTGGTGCAAAACCGGGCCACCCCATTGCAAAGCCCAAAGCCCGAAACCCCTAGACTCCCAGACTCAACACAAGCTCGCAAAGCGCGGAGTGCACCCAAGTGCCTTGAAATGCAACTCAAAGGCTGACAGAAACATCTCGTCAGCCTCCGATGCTGCAAACGTCTTCGCATTCCAGGGTCTCGAGGATTGGGCTATGCGAATCCCGGCCACAGCTGC
>CAJNJA010012814.1:2568-12939 GCA_905231915.1 Symbiodinium necroappetens | reverse complement strand
GTTGTGGCAAGCGCTTTGACCCTAAACCCTAAGCCGTAAACCCTAAACCCTAGACCCTAAACCCAAAACCAATTTCAAAAGCCCTAAGCCCTAAACCCTAAACCTTAAACCCTAAACCCTACTCCCTAAACCCTAAACCTTTCTTTGGATTTTCTCTATGAGAAGATCCGAAACTGCAGCCTTTAGGATTTTAGGCATTTTCGGGTTTAGGGGTTAGGGTTTAGGGTTTAAGGCGTAAAAACCCTAAACCCCAAACCCTAAACCCTAAACCTTGAGGGTTTAAGAGTCTCCGGGGCGTTGGATGCAGGGGGGAGTCTGTGCGTTTCTGTTCCGGTTTAATAAAGGGGCCTGGGTAATTTGAATAGGGTTTTGGGGTAGAATAAGCCATCATTATACCAAGGAACTCCCAAAATAGTATTGGTAACTACGGTTGATGATATAAATCCTGCATTACCCCTAATAAGGAATATACCATGATTCCCATAGTTTAGGGTCAGTAAGGTAATGCAGGATTTATATCACCAACAGTATTTAGGCCCATATATTAAGGTCTGGATGAGGACCCCCAAACCCTCGACAAAACAAAAAAAAAGCCAAACCCTAACCCCAGGCCCTGGTAGGGCTTACGAAGGGAATCATGGGACAGCGCAAGCAAGGTTCATACAGGGGCCTTAATACTTGCCTATACTATTTGGGGGGGGTTCCTTTAAAAATTATAGTACAGTATACCCCAAAAACCTGTTCTAATTATCAAGGCCCCCTACATTATAAGTACCGGTACCCTAATAAGAACACCAGTTGCGAAGTCCCATGATCCTTTAGGTAAGATCCCACTGAAGGCTTCGCGTTTTCGCTCTAAACCCTAAACCCTAAACCCTGAACCCTGAACCCTAAACCCTGAACCCTAAACCCTGAACCCTGAACCCTAAACCCTAAGCCAGCCGCCTGGCCCAGCAATGGCCGGTCGTCCTGATTGCTGAGGTCGCCTTCCTTTGGGCCGCTTTCGGGGGGCCCAGGGTTTAGGGCCCAGGGGGGCTCAGAGTTTGCGGCTTAGGGCTTCAAGCTTGGAGTTGGGTTTAGGGCTTAAAGAACCTACCTTTCTAGGACTCCTTGCTAAGAGTTCCTTATGTAAGTCCTTAAACAAGGTATGTTCTTTGGGGTTTGGGGCTTAAGGCACGGCTTTAGAGCTTGGGGGGTGGAGAGATGATGCCTTACGGGCAGAGGGTCGGGGGCTGAGAGTTTAGGATCAAGTCTTTGTGACGGTTTAGGGTTTAGGGCTTAGGGCTTAGGGTTTGATTGTGGAGGGTTGAGGGTTTAGGGCTTAGGCTTAGTAGTAGTAGTAGTAGTAGTAGTAGTAGTTAGTGGCTTGATGTTCGGGTTTCGGCGAAGTATAGGTCCGGGGGGTCTTGAGCTCTTGAATCTCAATTTGACAAGAACGTCGACCCTACGGTTTAGGGTCTTTTTTTTAAAGCCCTTTTTTCCTCCCAGCAGTTAAGGTCGGCGGAATCCACATTGTGGAAGGTGGCCACACGGAACCCTAGAGCCCTTCAGCTGGTCTTGTACTGCTCCGATCGTTCTCCCTTTGCCCTGCTGCTGCTTCAACCTGCTCCGTCTGATCTCCACTTGGTTCGGTGCAGAGATCGATAGCATCCTGCTCCAATTGAGTGGCCACGAGCTCCCTAAAGGCCACTGTGGGTAGCGAAGATGACGGTCCCTCTGGCAAGTTCCCTGGCATGCCAGCTTGGATTACCTCTTCCACTGTGTCTCCAGCCTGCTCAGCAACCAAATCGTGGGTCACAATCAACTCTGCAACCTCGACGCCATAATTTTGCTGAATTTGCTGTAGGCTGAGAACCCGGGACTTCCATTGTCGGTACACCTGCTCATAGTCAGTGAAGGTCATGGGTTTAGGGTTTAGGGTTTTTTTCGGGTTTAGGGTTTAGGGTTCTTAGGGTTTAGGGTTTAGGGTTTTTTTAGGGTTTAGGGTTTAGGGCTTTTTTAGGGTTTAGGGCTTAGGGTTGCACGCTCCTTAGGATCTACCGTGACCCCAGGAAAGTTGGAACAGGGTTTCAGGGTGATGAGTGTTGGGACTCCCTGGGCGTATCCTTCAGGGCATGAGGCTAAGGATGTTCCGACTGTCTGACTGCTACTTTAGGGCAAGGGTTCCTCGTTATGACTCGCCTAGAACTGCGAAACCCTAAACCCTAAACCCTAAACCCTAAAACCCTAAAACCCTAAAACCCTAAAACCCTGAAACCCTGAACCCTAAACCCTGAACCGTTTCGGGTTTCAGGTGGAGTCTATTCCCCCCTTTGGACCGGCTAGAGAAATACAAAAGAATACCCCAACTTTAGGGTTTGAGGGCCCTCCCATTCTTGTAGTAGATGCTCTATATACACCCGCAACCCTCGAGTCCCCCAAACCCTGTGAACCTTGAATCTCTTGAATCCCAAACTCTTAAAAGCCTCAGCCCCTATCAACCCTACGCCCTAAGCCCTAAATCAGCAACCACCCCCTTCAGAACTGCAACCGGATGTCTGTTAGCTTAGCAGACGTATGCAAAACTTGAAGAAGGGTCATAAGGGAAGCGTACTACTCAGTATCAAACACCCCGTCTTCAACCCCCGAAGGCTTAACCCTACTTTCCAAAAGCCCTACGTACAACCTAGAAACCCTGAACCCAAAACGCTCGGCCTCACTCCATCTCACCCTAGCTATACTCCCCTTAGAAGGTAAGCAAACATACTGTGTTTCGAAATCCCCATAGAAAGCACAAACCCAAAACATGTTTGTTTCATTTAAAAAAGCACCCAAGAGCCTGAAAGTCGTTTCAACCCGATTGACAACGCAGTCGGGATATTAATCAGGGTCTACATGAAGCCATGTAATATAGGGCGTAATGATGAAAGATGGGTTTGGGAGTATATCACAGTATAGTTCTGTTAAGGAACCCAAGGAATCCATGGTACTAACTGTTCAGACTTCCATATGAAACCCTGAATCCCAAGACCCTACAAGCCCAACCCATGTAGAACCCTTAAAGGAACCCTTAAAGGAACCCTCAAAAAAAAAGAACCCTGAATGGGTCCCATGAAAGGAACCCTTAAAGGATCCCTCTTCGGAGCCCTTAAAGGAACCCTTAAAGCCCTGAAAGGAGCCCTTAAAGGAACTCTTCTATATTACCAGAGCGTGCCAGGGAGCACCCACCGGCGAGCGCATCCAGGTGGAGGCAGGAACGATGGCCTTGGGCTTTAGGGTTCAAGCTTGGGTATCGGCCCGAACCCTAAACCCTAAAGGGTTTAGGGTTTAGGGTTTAGGGTAAACCCCTAGCCTGGACCCTAAACACTAAACCCTGAACCCTAAACCCATAGCCTAGACCCTAAACCCCTGCATCCCTAAGCGCTTCAAGCCCTGAACCCTAAACCGTAAAGCCTCTCGAGCTTGAGTGTGGGGGCTTACTGGGAGTTTAGGGAGGCGAGTTCGGCGGTTCCTGCTTCAAGGGCACGTCGCACTAGGGAGAGGAAGCGCCCGATTGATACATATACATATATATTTTTTATTTATTTATTTATTTATGTATTTGTCTATATACGTATATGTATGTATGAATATATATATATATATGTATGTATGTACGTAAGTATATGGGTAGATCTCTAAACTAGGGTCGCTTTGGGGGTCCTTTTTCATAAGGGTGCCGTACTCTATTCGGGGCCCGACCCTAATTTAGAGAACTGCGGGTGCTCATTTTTTATATAGATTGCTCTTCACCACACAGAACTACAGCACTGCCTTGTAAAAGAGTCGTACAGAAAAAACACTCATAAAGAACAACCCCAAGCCTAAACCCAAACCCCAAACCCTGAATCCCTGAACCCTAAACCCGAAAAGAACAAAAAATCACTTCCGTTAGATTCCTTTAGAAACCAAAGAACCCCAAAAACAAAAGCTCACTTCCGTTAGATTCCTTTAGAAACCAAAGAACCCCCCAAAAACAAAAGTTCACTTCCGTTAGATTCCTTTAGAAACCGATAAACACCAAAAACAAAAGTGCACTTCCCTTAGTTTCCTTTTAGAAACCAATAAACCCCAAACAACAAGAGTTCAGGGCACTTCCCTTAGATTCCTTTAGAAACCCTAAACCCTCCTTTCGAACTACTGTAGGGGCCTTAATAACAATTGGAATAGGGTTTGGGGGTATTTTATACTACAGCTACAATAAGGAACCCCCAAAACAGCAAAGGGAAAAATTAAGGCCCCTCTATTACCCCTCTATGCTCCAGCCACCTGCTCTTCCGGGCCCTGGATCTCGATGATCTCGCCAGCATCTTCCTGGAGTCTCTTTAAGGGAAACTTCAGCAGCCCAGAAGAAAAGGAACCCTTAGGGTAAAGCCTTAAGGAACCCTTGAGGAACCCCCCTAAGCCCTAAACCCTACCCCGTCCCTTGAGGAAGCCTTAGGGTAAGCCTTAAGGAAAACCCTAAATCCTAAACCCTAAGCCCTAAACCGTCCCTTAAGGAACCCTTGGGGTAAGCCTTAATGAAGCCTTAAGGGAACCCCCCTAAGCCTTAAACCCTAAACCCTAAACCCTAAACCCTAACCGTCCCTTAAGGAAGCCTCAGTGTAAGCCTTAAGGAAGCGTTAAGGAAGCCTTGAGGAACCCTTGAGGAAGCCTTAAGGGAACCCTGCAAGAAGCCTAAAGGAAACCTCGAGGAAGCCTTAAGGAACGGTTAAGGGTTTAGTAAAGCCCTAAACCCCAAAAGGCCCTAAACCCGGGTCGAGGTTTCGGGGCTAAAAGGGTGCTGCTGCTTGGCCTTTGGGGTTCGGGCCAGTGAAGCCTCCTGGAGGGTTCCGCCTTTAGGGATTTGGGGGTTTAGGGGGTCTAGGGATTTGGGGATTTTAGGGGTCTAGGGATTTGGGGTATTTAGGGTTTAGGGGCTTTAGGGCTTTAGGGCTTAGGGTTTAGAGGGATTTGGGGCTTTAGGGTATAGGGTCGCGTAAACCCTGAACCCCTCAGTTCCTAAACTGCCGACATCCGTCAAACCCGAATCCCCTGCCTTTGTTATGGGTTTCGGGTTTTGGGTTTTGGGTTTTGGGTTTGGGGATTAGGGTGTAGGGCTTTCCAGGGTTCTAGAGGATTTCCAACAAGGGCTTAGAGCTTAGGCTGGACCTTCATACTCGCCGGATGTGGCTTATAGGGTTCTCAGTATGCCGTATACCATAATGTACCTTAAGCCGTGATTCAATGATTCAGGCTGACAAATCCTAGCCCCTGCAGCCATACTATACTGTTTAGGGTTTGGGGTTTAAGGTTCAGGGTTTAAGGTTTAATTACGGTTTAAGGTTTAGGGTTTAGGGTTGAGGGTTTAGGGGGTTTAGGGTTTAGCGGTTTAGGGGTTTAGGGTTTTTTGGGGTTTAGGGCTTTAGGGCTTAAAGCTTTGACTCTTTGAAGCCCACCGGCGCCCAGTTCCGGTCCTGGAGCGTCAGCATTCTGCAGGCCCGTTCCAGCCGGCACCAGGCGCGGCCCTCGTAGGTCTCCTTGGACAAGGTCTCCGCACCTCAGCTTTGGGGTTTCGGGTTTGGGGTTTTTAATGGCTTTAAAGGCTTGCAGTTGGAGCATCGTTCTTCCCATGCCCTTCAGAGAGCATAGAGGATCCTAGCGCAAATCATTCTAAATCAAGTGTTCAAGTTTGGTGTTCACTATGGTCCAAATCGACTCAACCTGAAGGCGACTGAACCTTACCAACAGAAACCGAAGGAGTCCTGAGCCTCTTCTGCAGGTGTGTTGAGGTGCTACGTCCTAAAAACCCTATACCTTGAACCCTAAACCCTAAGCCCTACATTCCTAAGCCCAAAACCCTAAATACTCAACCCTACAAAAGACCGAAGCCTTAACACCCTAAACCCTACAAAAGCCCTGAGCCTTAAAACCCTAAACCCTATGAATGCCCTCCGAGGGCCACAGTCCGGTCGGAAATTGAGGGCTCCATTTGACCACACAGCTCTGCAAATCCATATCTGACGGCAGAAACTACGAAGACCCTCTCATCTCAAACCCTTTAAACCCCAAACCCTCAGCCCCAATCCCTAAGCCCTAAACCTGCTCAAGGAGCTCTCACCCTAAAACCGTCAAGTCAGGTACCCTGGGCCCACGCAGTCCTTAGAGCCTTGGACTCATCCATCTACCTCTCTTCAACATGGCTCCCGGGTTTAGGCTTTAGGGTTTAGGTTGTTTAGGGTTTAGGGTTTAGGTTGTTTAGGGTTTAGGGTTTAGGGTTAGGGTCGGCGGGCCTAAACCCGATGGGTCTAGGGTTGAGACTGTGGGCGCCCTAAACCCTGAAACCATACACCCTAAGCCCTAATGCTTAAAGACCTTCTAGATCCCTTAAAGGAGCCCTTAAAGGAACCCTATAGATCCCTTAACAGAACCCTTAAAGCAACCTTATAGATCGCCAGGGCACTTGAGTTCTGGACGGGCGGGCAGAGAATTGCGAAGAAACGGCATTTCTCAACCTTTCTGCCGGCTGGGAGAACCCTAAACCCTAAACCCTAAACCCTAAACCCGAGCCCGAAACCCAGGACCGAGAGCCTCTAAACCTCAAGCTGCATGAAAACCCCAAGCCCCGAGCCCCAACTCGCCACCCAGAAACCCAGGGACTACAAAACTCCTTCAGGAATCTATCCTAAACCCTAAACCCCTTTAGGAATCGATCCTAAACCCTAAACCCTAAACCCTAAACCCTGAACCCTAAACCCTGAACCCAAAACCCCTTTAGCCTTTAGGAATCTATCCTAAACCCTAAACCCTAAACCCCTGAACCCAAAACCCTAAACCCCTTTAGGAATCGATCCTAAACCCTAAACCCTTAGCCCTTAACCCTAAACCCCTTTAGAAATCTATCTTAAACCCTAAACCCTAAACCCTAAATCCTAAACCCTAAACCCTAAACCCCTAAACCCTAAGCCCTAAACCCCTTTAGGAATCGATCCTAAACCCTAGACCCTGAACCCAAAACCCCTTTAGGAATCGATCCTAAGCCCTAAACCCTGACATGAGGATCCCATAGGTCCAGGAAACGTCCTCTTGCAGGGCTTTGAGAGCTTCTGGAAACCACAGGAGTACGGTTGATGATAGGTTTAGAGTTTAGAGTTTAGGGTTTAGGGTTTAGAGTTCAGGGTTTAGGGTTTAGGGTTTAGAGTTTAGAGATTAGGGTGTACAGCTGATGATCTAAATCCTGCATTACCGTAAGGACCCTAGCCCTGACTCAACCTTGAACCCTAAACCCTGAAGGTCCCCTATAGAACCCTGCTTAAGGAGCCCTTTGAGGAGGGCCCTACGGTTGATGATACAAATCCTGCATTACCTTAAGGACCCTGAACTATGGGAATGATGGTTTATGTTTCTTATTATGGGGTAACGCAGGGTTCATGTCCATCAACCGTAGTATTCGTGTTTCCTTTCAAGCCCCTAGATTCTAGACAACTGCAGCGGAGTACTTCTACCAAAGATCCCCTCAAAGGAGCCCTAGACGGATCCACTCTAGGCCACAAAAAGCGCGAAAACCCTAAACGCCTTTTTGGAACCCTTACCCTAAGCTGGGTTCTTGTTAATAGGATTTAATTTAACCTACCATAATAAGGAAGCCATATCATTTACTATAGATCCCGATTATCGCAAATTAAATTAAATTCCTTAACAAGTGATTCGTTTCTGGATTCTCCCATGACTGCTTGCATAAACCCTAAACCCTAAACCCCGAACCCTGAACCCTAAACCCTGAACCCTAAACCCTAACACCCCAAACCCTGAACCCTAAACCCTAAACCCTGAACCCTAAAACCCTGAAACCCTGAACCCTAAACCCAAAACCCTAAACCCCAAAGCCCCAAACCCTTAAAGGAACCCCCAAAAGACAAAAGAAGTTTACGCTCCGAGAGGCGTAGGCGGGCAAGCTGAGGATGGCCTCCTCGCGCTTCCCCTCGACTTGGGGGCAGCAGAGGTAGTCGTACCACACGAACCTCGCGGGGTTTTTGGGGCTCAGACCTGGCAGGGGGGTTATAGGATTTATATGTTTGGGGTGTTGGGGGTTAAGACCTGGGGTTTAGGGTTTGTAAGGGTTTAGGGTTTAGGGTTTAGTTAAGACCTGGGGTTTAGGGTTCAGTATGCATTTAGGGTTTAGGGTCTAGGATTTAGGGCTTTAGGGGTTTAGGGTTTAGGGTTCAGCGATTAAGATTAGGGTGCAGGGTGTGCCGAACGAACCCCGCACCAAGGGTCTTAACAAACCCTACGACCTACGCCTACGACCCAACACCCACCCGACACCCAAACCCCAAATCCCAAAACTCCAAGCCCTTAAACCCTCCAATGTCCAAAACCCCGCGCCGAACCCAACGAAGCCCCCGAAGGCCCCTAATCCCTAAATTCTAAACCCCAAGCTCTAAGCCCTAATCACAAGACGTTAAACCCTAAACCCTAATCACCCTAATCATAGAAACTACTCCCTAAAACCAAGCAGAACCCAAAGAAGCCCGGCTACAGAGGTCTGCCGCACATCTCCCCGCCGACGGCAGTGCGCCCCCGGCCTCGCAAGAGACGCGAACGTTTAGGGCTTAAGGCCATGGGCTTAGGGTTTAGGGTTTAGGGCTTAGGGCTTATGGCCATGTGCTTTACGGGCTCCCTTAAGGGTTTAGGTTGGTAGGATTTTAGGAGTAAGGCTGCATGCTGCAAACGCTCCGGACACTGGACCGTAACGCGCTGAAGTGAAGTTCTAGGTAATGAGATTTGAGGCTGTAGGGTGGAGTTGATGGCTGCGGGCTCGGTCGAAGTGAAGGCTCTTGTGAGCCTGTTTGTCGACATGGTATCCCCTACAACCCTAAAACATCAGTCCCGCCAACAGCCATCTTGCGCACCCTGCCATAAAGAACCCTGAAAGTTTCCCTCATAGCAACCCTAAGCCCTTATCCCAACACCCCAACCATCCACTTCGGGGCTGGATGATGAGGCATCTATCCACCGGGGCTTTGTAAGGCTTCTAGGATTTTGGGGTGCTTTGGGTGGTGCGTGCTTTGGGACTTTTTGCCCCCTTCAAAGAACCCCACAAAACCGGCAAGAACCCTCAGGGAAACCCTTCTAAAACCTACCAGAAACCCTTAAGGGAAGCCTATGATAATGTAGGGGCCCTTAATAATTAGAGTAGGGTTTCGGGGTCTGTTCTACCCTTGTAAAACCTACCAAACCCAGAACCTCCGGCCCAAAACCTGAGCCCACAGCGACCCGCATACAGCCCTGCAAGGCCCGAAAAAGAGTATCAAACCCTAAACTAGGGTTTGGGGTTTAGGGTTTAGGGCCTTTGGGTTTAGGGCCTTAGGGTTTAGGGATTTGGGATTTAGGGTTTAGGGTACATTTCAAAAGCACGAAGAAACCGTTCACGCCCTTATACAACCCTAAACGACCCTTCAAAAAAGCAATTCTCTGCACTAAACAAACCTCTCAAAGCCTAAACCCTAGCCCTAAACCCCAGACCCCTAACCCATGAACCCCCAAACCCCTAACCCCTAAACCCCTCCTATCCCCTCACTCCTAACCTAAACCTCTAAACCCCGAAACCTCTAAACCCCAAACCCCTAAACCCCAACCCCTCACCCTAAACTCGAAACCCCTAAACCCCTAAACCCCGAAAGCCACAAACCCCTCTCTCTCCCTTTTACTGGCCTTCTAAGAACTCCAAGCCCAGACTTGCAGGGACCGTAGAAACGCCCGCCAGGATGTTCTTCCTTTTGTGCTTGTATTTAGGGCTTAGGGAAGCTCAAGGTTGGGGCTTTAGGGTTTCAAGGCTTTGGGTGTCAGGCACTGGGTAGGTCTTAGGGGTTTAAGGGCTTTTGTTTCAGGGCCCTGTTGGCTGTGCTGTTAAATAACGTCTACGGCATAGGATGTTTAGGGCCCAGGGCTTAGGATGCTCTTCCTGCTGTTCAAGTTTTCGGGTTGCAAGCATTTTTTCAAAGATTTTCAGCATTGACTTTGCTTAAGGACTTCTTCGGGTTTCTGCGTTTGGGACTTACGGTTTAGGATGTTCAGGGTTCGGGGCTTGGGATGTTCCCTGTGGTCGGGGACTTCAACATCTTTTAACTCAGGACCCCTAGAAACTAGAAACTGAGACTATGCCTTACATTTAGGGTTTAGGTTTCAGGGTTTAGGGTTTAGGCTAGCTCAGACGATGCCTTGAGTTTAGGGTTTAGGGTTTAGGGTAGCTCAGACGATGCCTTAAATGCTCTTCTGTCTGGTTGCGCTTGGCTTTCGGACGTGAGAGGATCCGTTTTAGGCTGTCTGGCTTTCTTGTTGGATGTGGGTTCAGGCGGTTTAGGGTTTAGGGGT
>CAJNJA010012811.1:0-12944 GCA_905231915.1 Symbiodinium necroappetens | reverse complement strand
TGTTTGATCTTTGTTTATCGTTTATTGTTTATTGTTTGGTGTTTGGTGTTTGTTGTTTGTTGTCTGTTGTTGTTGTTGTTGCTGTTGTTGTTTGTTGTTTGTTGTTTGTTGTTTGTTGTTTGTTGTTTGCTGTTTGCTGCTTGTTGCTTGTTGCTTGTTGCTTGTTGCTTGTTGCTTGTTGCTTGTTGCTTGTTGCTTGTTGCTGGTTGTGGTTGTGGTTGTTGTTGTTGTTGTTTGTTGATTGTTGTTTGTTGTTTGTTGTTTGTTGTTTGTTGGGGTTGTTCTTCTTGTTGTTGTTGTTGTTTGTTGTTGTTTGTTGTTGTTTCTTGTTGTTTCTTGTTGTTTCTTGTTGTTTGTTGTTTGTTGTTTGTTGCTTGTTGCTTGTTGCTTGTTGCTTGTTGCTTGTTGCTTGTTGTGGTTGTGGTTGTTGTTGTTGTTGTTGGTTGTGGTTGTTGTTGTTGTTGTTGTGGTTGTTGTTGTTGTTGTGGTTGTTGTTGTCCTTCTTGTTCTTGTTATCCTTGTTCATGTCCTTGCCCTTGTTAGTTTTCTTGTTCTTGTCCTTGTTGTTGTGGTGATTGTGGTGATTGTGGTGGTGGTGGTGGTGATGATGATTGTGGTGGTGGTCGTTGTTTTTGTTGTTGGCTAGTGCCTCGCCTCGTGCTGCGGTTGCGCGCATTGGCTTTCGGCTTCCAGCGTGCCTGCATAGCTTAGACTACCAGCGCTGAGTGTTCGCGGCCTGTCCACCGACCATGCCACTTTGCCTGCTGACCAGGGCAGGTTGAGACTGTGCATGTCGGCCGAAGGTGCAACAGAAAGGAGCAAGTCTTTTACGATCCATGCTGCTGCATCCGAACTCGGCAGAAGTCTCTCTCCTCTGCCGAGGTTCGCATGTTGCATGGCCGGAGATGCCGACGGTCACGCCTTCAGACAGGGCTTCTTGAAGTGAAGTGGCAGGAGCCGAGGCCAAATTGAGTCATTGCGAGCTGAGTTGTATGGATTTGTGCATCGCCTGATAGACCTATTCTGGCTTTCCCGGGCAAGTCACTACTTTGTGTTTGTGTTCAGGACTTCGGAGGTTGGATTTCGGAGCAATTTGGTACTGTACTTGGGTGAAGTGGGGGGTTATAACGACATGATGATCACGACATGACGATGGCGACATGATGATCTCGACATGACGATGGTGACATGATGATGGCGCTATGGTAATCACGACATGACCATGCCGACATCATGCTGCTGTGATGATGATGATGATGAGGGTGACGTGATAATCACGACATGACGATGGCGACATGATGATGACGACATTGAGCCCGTCCAAACCTCTAAACCGAAACACCACAAGGACCAAGACATACCAAGACTGTCGAGATTTGGCGATTTCATCGAGGAGTACGAAGTGCTGCAAATATCATCTGATTCGCCTCCCTGCTGCGAACCCTGCATGAACACAGGTTTTCGTGATGTACTGAAGTCCTACTCCGCACTCGCACAAGACAAAAACTCGAGTTTTTGCATGTTTTGTTTCAGTCCTCAACACCAGAACTCTGAACTCAAAGGCAACAAAGCCGCGACTGCAATGATTCTGTGCTTTTATCGAGGTGTGCGAAAAGTTGCAAATACCAGCGAATTTGCTCCCCTGTTGCAGATTCACCATGGAAACGGTCTTTCGTCATGTTTTCGATTGTTTTCGAGCAGTACTCCACAAGACAAAACCTCGACTTGTCGTATGTTTCGTCGTCCTAGTGAAGCCAAAAACCTGACTTTGCAGCATCTGCGTGCGCGCGTACTTCCAAGCCATAAGTACGCGCGAAGACAACATGTTCCGAATAATGTGGCTCTGTTGTGTGATTGCAAAATCCTCGGTATTTGCCGGGCTTTCGAGCTCTTACAACAATTTCTTCTGTTATACTTCCCCATGGTCTCCGAGAAACGCCCAGGCACACGCCTCCCTTGAACCCACACACATGCTCAAAACATGTCGGTCGTTTCGCTGTGCTTACCCCGCACAGGCTTACTTTTCCAGATCCCACGCGATTTTCGATTCCCCCCACCACCCTCAGCTTGAAGACCCCAAACCAGAGCATCTGGGGCTCGAGAGTTCAAGAGCTTGAAGGATCAACTGGCTTCAAGGTCTCGGCATGCCTCTTTTGAGGGACTATTTGGGATTCAGGGTTTCGTTTCCAGAGTTTACAGTGCTCTCTCAGAATCTTGTATCCACCAAGCCCTCGAGCGTTGTGTGACTACGCCAGGTGGCGAACTCGATTTGGGCACTCCCAAACGGGCGAGGCGCGTAATCTACCTCAGCATGGGGTTGAGGGGTTGGGGGTTTCGGGGTTTAGGGAGCCCGAAAATTCAAGCCGTAAACCCCGTAGCGCTGAATGGTAGATCCTGCTGGCGGTTCGACGTGTGATGCTTTCAGTATCGGGCCGTGAGCTCTTTTTCGTTTCTTGTTGTGAGGTGGTTGGACGGGGACGGAAGAGCTTGTGGCTGGGGTTGCGGGCTGAGGGTTCAGGCTGTAGGGCTAGGTTGGGAATATGCTTCTTTGAGATCTGACTTCTTGCCAGAATCACATCGGAACTCTATTTCATCTGAAGACTGTCGGCGTGAAACTTGGAGCAAGTCTAACTCACGATGTGGCACCACAGAATCGGATTGCAAGGCTCACCCAAACACAGACTCCAGTCTTTCTGGAAGCAGTTTTCGACTCTCTGGCCTTGCTTTAGGACTAGAGACGAATATCGGAATCGGCTTGGCAATCGACACTGGTGGCCTCGGTCGTACACGGGCTGCCCCCAGGCCTTAGGCATCATGTGCAAGATCGGAGGCCTCAAAGCTAGCGTTCAGCCCCGGGAAGCCATCGACCAGCCAACGCAAAAAACAAGAGGCACTATACACCCGAAGACTTGCGAAAGGCTCTTTAAAGACGGTAACAGTACTCGAGAGGCAATACTGTCTTCCTCCAACCTCATGTGAAACTGCACACGATGCATCAAGGTGAACTGAGTTCGTTTGTGTCCCCTGCCAGGTCGAGGCCGACGCGGTCTGGCCGGAAAGTGCGTGTCAAGAAGGTTGGAGTGGGTTGGAGAATAGAGGTCAGTCTTGGGATGTGGTGTCTAGTTCAGGTTTGAGGGTTCAGGGCGTTGAGGTGATGCGAAGCGCAGGAAACTAGGTACCATCCGTTGCACCGGCCAACACCCGTTGTCGCCACCGCCGCGCCACCGCCGAAAAAACCTCCGCCTTCCAGCGCCAACCTCGGCCACGGTACTGCCAGCGCCAGCCGAAGCCAGCATCAGCACCACCCGCAGCAGTACTTACTCCAGACCCGCAACCCATGAAAAGACCATGGATCTAAGCGGGCACTTCTCGTAATTACGGCAGGCACCCTGGTTTAGACCGCCGGCCCGGCCTTAAGCCAAACGAAATTCGGGACTGCTGGAAGCCATGGCAGATTGCCAGACGCTTTGCAGTTCCCAGTCTTGACGGTGGAACCGTTGAACACATCCAACAAGCGAAGGCTTGGAAATCTCAACCACTGCCGGAGGAGCCTCCTGAAACTGTTTCTAGCTACCCAGCCTTGCCCGATGCCGGTCAGTCCAAAGTTAGACTCCTGGCAACACCGAAAGTTGGTAGCAAGTGCGATCCCTACGTTCCGTGGCACAAACACGACCCTAGGTCGAATGAAAATCCTGAAAGCTGTCTGCGGCTGATGTGCTCCTCTACATCTGGCTTGGTCCGAGCTCTGCGAGACGGACAAGACCTACACCTTGTCCGGAAGACCTGTGCTACACCTGTCGAACTGATAGGAGCCACGAGTCTCTGAAGACAGCCCCTGAGCCTAAATTCCGATGCTTCAACACCTTGAACTGGATCCTCTGATTGCAGGCCGTGCGCACTGGTGGGGCCGCGCGGAAGATGGAAGATGGGACTGCTGGGATGCCTAGAACATGTCCAAAAGAATAAGAGATGGGTGTTGTGCAGCCGGGTCGGGGACGTTTGACTTCATGGATGAGTTGAAGCTCCACCCCATATAGGGAAGCCCTTTCCTAAAGCTTGAAACCTAGAGCGCCATTCACGCAAAGCTCCAAGCAACGCGACGCACTCAATAATCCCAGCAGATGTGAGCCTCAATCTTGACTGACGCTGTGGGGTTCAAAAATATCAATATAGACCAGAGAAGTGCGTGATTTCCAAATTTTCAGATCTGGCTTCGGGGTAGAAGCAGCCTTAAACCGTAAGTCCTTCATATTCCATAAAAAAAGAGGACTTTAGGTGGCAAAACAACCCAAACTCTCGACCTCAAGCCGTGGATCCTGCGCGGCAACCTGGCCTGTGTGCAGTTTTTCAGGAGTTTGTGGATCGCCTGAGAGCCTCGACTGGCCCTGCCGAGTAGTGAGTGGCAGCAAAAGCTCAAGCCCCGAAGCCTGAAATGACCCGCAACCTACGTAGCCACAACATCCCAACTAAGCCTTAATTCTACATTTCTGAACCTCTAAACCCTAAGCACTGTCCCGTGACGCTCGCCAGGACCGACTGAGTAAAGCTACACAGCGGTTTTGAAATCGGCCTACGGATGCACTTTTTCCTCGTCGGGATTTCTGGTTCTTGGGCGTATGTATCTAGTCGACACTTTTCTTTGCGAGGATCAGGAATGCTGATTATTAGCTGCATCCCGGTGCGAGCACTAACGCCGAAATCCTAAAGCCCTAACCCCTCATGCCTAAAATTCTAGAGCCGCTAAACCCAAAACTTTCCAAACCGTAAGCCCCGTCACTGCAAAGCCCTCTCAGGTCGTGCAAAGCGACGGCTCTAAGGTCGGCACTGCAGTTTTGTCGGGTTGCAGTAGTCCCGACGTAAAAAATAGCTGAGTTCTGTCTTTAAATTTTTTAGTATCGAATAGGTCCCATAGTAAGTATGTGACCACCCGCCAGGAGAGTGTTCACGGCTTAGGGTTCATGGTTTATGGGTCTTAGGTTACAGGGCTTGGGAGTTCTGGCAGCCAGCCCCAAAACAGGGCTTGGGAGTCATGCATCTAGGGTTTTCTAAGGTTTGTTCAGGTTGAGGGCTTTGTGGTTTGTGTTATACTTATTGAGCGTGTTTGAAATCATGCCTTTCCGGGCCTGAAAGTGCAAGTAGTTGTAGCAATTGCTGCCATAGGTGTCTCTGGAGGTTGGTCTGTCTTTGCTGATGTGCTTTCAGACGCACGGCAGGGCTCTCCCTCCATGGCAGTAGTAGGAAAATATCGGGTTGTGGCATCTTGCGGATGTGCAGCAATGCTCGAACCACTTACTTGCTTGATCTTTCCGGCTATTTTGCAGGTTGAAGTAAGCTTGTCTCCGTTCATTGAGATGAGCCCGCCTAGACTTAGTCGTTGGACTCGGCGGCAATCATGCAAAGCAAAAGCGTGGATACAAGGACATTTGTGAGATGTGCAGGTAGTCCAATGGGGTGGTGCAGGTTGATACAAGATGTTGCCATGTTCCTCCAGGTCTTGCAAACAGGGTTTTCCGAGTTTGGCCACTCGCAGAAGTCATTGTTGACATCACCGACCTCTCTCCACCACAAAATTAAACTCCCAGGCGTAAACCCTCTACTGTATAATGGAAGTCAGTTTGCGGTTATTTTCAAAGCACAGAGCACGATGAAGGTATGGTTTCTGCCTACAGTTTTGCTTTCTGAGCCACCCTGCAATGCGAGCTCGTCTTTGCTTTGGAGGAGTCAAAAAACCCTGTGCTATCCTACACTTCTATGCCCGAAGCTTCTTCAAAGCTCGCGTCGCCCCCAAAGTTCAACGAGGTCCTGGCCGATGGGACGAAGGTGGAAGCCGACGCTGCCGAAGTTGCAGCACGTGAGGATCAAAGGGTTCTAGATGGTTTTGTGGGATTCTACAGGATGTTGGGGGGTTGCTGTGTCTTTGCTGTGTCTCCGATTGCTTGAGATTTATAATCTTTTCGCAGCCGGTGCAAGCCATCCCTTCATGTTAGTTGCTGAGTTTGGCGCTTAGCAGGGCTCGGAGTCTAGGAGGGACAGGCCGCTATCGCTTAGTGCCTGCTCAAACTAAGTTTCACGTTCAAGCGTTGGCCTTTTCAGTGTGGCGAATTGGGCTGTGGCTCCTTTTGTTGCAATGGTTTCAGAGGATTTGCATCTGGCCTGCAGTTGCTTCGGGGTTTGGGATGATGCTTATCACGGCATTGTTCAAAACAGGTTTTCTAGATTAGTGGTGTGGCTGTGCGAATAAACTCTAAACCCGAATTTTGCGAGTGTGCGTGCCGAAGTTTGAGATGGTCCGGGTCCTGCGCCAATGCGGCAGCTCATGGTTGGGCGGTTCGGCGATCAGGTCTCAGCAGAAATTGTTAGGAAACAAGCCTAGGGCGTCCACAGGTTTGGGACTCCAGGTTTGTCCATCCTCAGCTTTAGCCTTGGGATGTGATGCAGGGACTTTTTGTTGTGCATCTCGCTTTGAGATGGGGTTGAAAGTCACCTCAGGGCACCTAGCATCCTTATGCCACTAGCCCTCAACCATGGCCAACAGCTCGAAGCTCCAAAGCGGAATCCGCGTTGTAATTGTACGGCTCCCTCCTTACTGTTCCTTGATCGAGGGGGGGGGGGGTGCTCAATTGGCACCAGCTCTTAGGCTTTGGCACCATAAGGGCCGCACTCGCGCTGGAATTGAGGCCCCATCATTGTCCGAAGGCAGCTGTAAGATCCCGAGAAAACGTGCCTCGATCCCCACAGTACATACTACCTCGCACAGACAAACAGGAGAAGAGGAAGCGAGCAGAGCAGCTTGAGGCCCGAGATGTTCCGTTTTACGGGGTCGTTGAAGGGGTAACAAATTCGAATCGGCTGTGCATTGACCGTAGGTGCCAGTGCAGCCTTAGGGTTGGTATCTTTTCTGGGCATACCCTGTGCAGCATGGCCTTTCTCCAAAAGCTGTGGCTGACTGGAGACATTCTGAATCCATGCTTGGGGCCCTTCTCCCGTCGTGCCTAGCTGAGAACAGTTCCAGTAATAGCTTCTTGTAGGACTTTCTGCGAGTGTGTGTCTGGATCCTGGCAAAGAAGGCACTGGTTTCCCTTTCACAGCACAACACTGAAAGCTCGAAGCCTGAACAACGTTTAGGGGCTATTGAGCCTCTATGTTTTTGGTTGTTTGTTATAGTATCAGTTATAAATTAGCTTGTTTGTTATATGCCGGAGCTTTAACCTGCTGCTTACGTAAGTGTTTTAAGAGCCTCGTGTGGACTATAACCTTGTGAGCAACAGTCTTCCGGTGGGAGCAATCTCTCTCCCGCCTCAGTGATTCCTTGGAGATGGGGGCAGCTCAGGAGTTTTTGTTTAGATTGGTTCTGGTTATCGTAACAGGTTCTCATGCGGATTACCTTGTGTGAGAGTGAGAGTCGAAGCCATGTCTCGGCACCTTCACCGTGCCATTAATCATTCGAGAAAGTCGGTTCAGGGTCGGGGGTGCAAGGCTTAGGTGTAAGAGGCGGTCCGGTTCAACATTTGGGGAAGGTTTAGTGCGGAAGGCAGGTGCTGTGAGGCTCATCACTAGTTGCAATCTGCGATAAGAAACATCTTTGGTTTGGCACTCGCGCATACGCTTTATATCTACATCTCTACCTATACCCATTCTTACTGTTTGTATCGGTATCGGTATCTATACCTGTATCTGTATTTGTCTCTATCTGCATCCGTATCTGTATCTGCATCTGTATCGGTATCTGTACTGTATGTTCATCCATATGGAAATTCAGACCCATATCTATCCGTATATCTATCTACCTACCCATCCGCTTTGTCTGTCTATCGATCTATCGATCGATCGATCTATCTATATATCTACCGATCGATCTAGCGATCTATCGATCTATCTATCGATCGATCTATCTATCTGTCTATCTCGAACTGATCTCGCTATCCATCCATCTATCTAGGTACCGATTCAGATTGAATTGTTTTGCGACATCACCTGTTGTTCCTGCAGCTCTAGTCCCTCCTGCACCCGAACCTCTCGAAGCCTGATTTTGCTTTCTCTTCCTTTGCACGAGGTGGAGGCTGAGGAAAAGAGGAAAGCCGCGGAAGAGGCCAAACGACGAAGTCCAAGCGTCTGGGGTTTTGCGGGGATCTATAAACGTCAGCCGGCACGCCAGGAGCTCAGTCTTCATCTTCAGAAGGTGTCAAGGATTCTGGTAACGGCCGCAGTTCTGGCCAGCTCCGCTTCAAAAGCCACAACCTTGAACACATATTCAACTTTCAGAACCTTGAGCATGTGATCGCCGACTATCTCGCCCGCCTGCCCGCTGCGCACAGACAACGAATCTTAAACTCGTCCTCCATCAGCCTCCATCTCCCCCATCCAGTGCACAGTTGACTTTATCGCTAGCGCTGCCATTTTGGCCTGTCATTGCTATGAGTGCTCTGAGCCCTAAGCCGTAGAATCAACAAGCCTCGTCTGGAGCATCCGAGTTGGAGTGTCAAAGCCCGGCGCAGGAGGCCAAGAGGAAGGCCGAGGCAGCAGCGGCAGAAGCCGAGGCAAAAGCAGCAGAGCGCAAGCGCGCAGGGAGGCTCAGGGTTTGTTAATCTTGGCATTTGGCACCAAGAGGTCATGTTCTGTCGTGTGATGTTCTAGGCCAGTGAGGGAGATGCTGGATGAGGGCTTTAAAACAGAGCCACTTTTAAAGGGTGTTGGGGTCCCAGGATGTCCGCAACCCTTACGATAGGCACAGTACCAGATACCACCGACCCTCCAAAACTGTAACTGTTAGTGCTCGGAGCTTCGAAATTCTCTATCTAGTATGTTCGAAGACGGTATGTGAGTAGCCGCTATAAATATAAAATCATATATATTCTTGGGGCTGCGCCCACGGGCCAGCGCAGGTAGAAGCCTGGAGCAAGGCCACGCACCCACCTCGAAATCTGAATGCCTTAAAACCCAAGCCGCAACCTTAAAAGCTTAAGATACCCCGAGCCCCGAAACCAAGCCGCTGATGCTCCTGATGCGCGACCCGGGTCCCGGCCGCTGATGCATGACGCGCGCCCTTTGCGGGGTCGTCCATGGCTACCCATGGCTACCCCAAAAATACGCAAAACAAACACGAAATTGGGTGGTGTCGGCACCATTGCCGGCTAAAGCAAGGCTTGCAGCTACAGCTCGCCTGAGCCGAGGCTCCACAAAGCGCACGTGCTCGGTCTCGGGACCGAGCGCTGCCGGATTCTAGGGGGTCACGGGCAATGAAATGGGGACATGGAAGGGTCGGAAGGTCACTAACGGAAAGGGTTCATTGGGGGCAGGAGGCCGGCCTTGGGCTCGAAATGATTACCATTTTAAATCACTACTCTGAACACGTCGAGGCAAGGGTCCAGTGGGCGCTGAGGAAATGGTCCAGTGGGTTGGGCCAAGCACTGCGAGGCAGGGGTCCGGGCTCGAATTCAAGGAAACTGAGGAAAGGGTCCGCTGGACTCGCTTTGGGGGGGCATTCAAAATGACATGAGAACCCGACACACAACTTCTGGGCGCCGCCCCGGGGTCGGCGGATAAACTCCATAGATTCCATAGGATTCAACGAAAGTCGAGAAATGCAATTGTTCATCATGTTTCGTGGTCGACCCGTTGCAAATTTCAGCAGATTGGGATATCTCCCCAAAGTCACACTGCGCAAGCTCTGACCTTACCAACCAGAGGCTATTGAGGACTTATCTGGGACTAGCAGCTCGCACAATATCAGCATCAGCTTGCTGGCCTGAACAAGCCAGAGTTTCCTGACGTGCCGAGCTGAGAGAGTGTAAACAACCACTTCCAGCTTTTGTCATCCTCGTTTGGTCACGAAATCCCAATCAGATATCCGGAGCCCAGGCCCTAGAAGAGCAGCACGAGTCACTGCCGGGGGCCTTCGGTTGGAGGGGGTCTTTGGATGTCTTTGGTGTTTTGGGATTTCGGGCGTCGAGGACGGGCGAGCGTTGGGGGCTTCAGCTTAAATCTGGCATCGTGTGCCCACGCGCTTGCGCATGTGTCTATGTACTGAAATTTCGCGACATCCTCCAATCCAATACTGCTATTGGATACTGCCAGGCGCAATGGACTCCCTTCAGGACTGTCTGTCTGTCTGTCTGTGCTCAAGTTCTGGGCCTCGGTCCGTGGCCAGCCGTAAGTTGGCCGCAGTAAGCATCGACGAATGAACAAATTACGTGGCTTGCATGGCTGTATGTCGTTTTGACCAACACGTGCGGAGCATTCGATTTATGAACGATAAGCCTTCCTCTACACTTCCTTCCGTTTCTGTTTTCTTCTGCGATCACTTTGACGTTTTGACTTTGGACGTGAGCATAAGTTTTGGTGCCAAGCATGAAAGCATCGCTGTGTTGTGCATTGTGGACTCCTCAAAATCGCCCGGGCCGCCATTGTCAGCTTTTAAGTAAGTCAGGCAGACTGCCCAGCCTAGCTTCGCTGGCTTCACATGGGACAGCAAGGCAGCGTCAGCGAACCGGCCCCATCTTTTGTGGATGTGTGTGGTGCGCTGGAAGAAGGTGAGCGAGCGAACAAGTCCTGGACATTGGATTCGAATCAGTCGAAGATTCCGGACAAGTTCCAGCGACTGGCGCTACTCGGTCATCTGGAGGTGGATGCCGAAATCGCTCGTGGCATTTCATTGAAAGAGTCCCTGCGGCAGGGTGGGCAGCTATGGCTGACCCGTCCGCCGAACTTGGATGAGAGGTCTCGCGCAGCACTATGGAATCGGTCCCGGCCCGTAGAGAATTTTGACCTCTTCCTTTCTCACACGTGGATCACCGCAGGCAAGTGGAAACTCTTGTCGCTCTTGCTGCAATTTGGCTCGCACAAGGCTCTCTTCGTCTGGGTGCTCGGAGTAGGTGCTACAGCCGTGCTCACTGTACTTGGAGTTCTGCCATCTCCCTGGACGGTCCAGGTTCACCTTCTAGACTGCCACATTTCCGGCGCTGTTGGTCCGTGGATTCTTCTTGTCAGTGCTCTTGCTACTGTCTTGGGGCTACTTGCCGCACCCTACTTTCCAAGCATACGTCGTCGGTCGGATGTTTGCTTCGTGGACGTGGCCAGCATACACCAGTCAGATACGGATCTCATGGAGCGGGGTATCTACGGCATAGGTGGGTTTCTCAGCATATCTTCAGAGCTGCGAGTGCTGTGGTCGGCTCCCTACTTGTCAAGCTCCTCGGCGCATTGGACAATGGATGTTGCTTTTTCTTTTTGCTGAAAAATTTCCCTTCCAGCTGCTGAGCATGAGCCGAACATGTTGTATCCGAGGATTGTGGTGTGTTTTTGAACTGGCAGCATTTCGGACGGCTAATCCCACCGGCAAGATTACTCTGTCTCCACTCTTCGTGGAGCTGATTGTGGTTCTGATCTTGCTGATGCAGTACGTCCATAGCACCTTCCTGTGGGCCCACTGGGCTTGGCGTGGTGACGACGAGTACCGGCACCTGTCGCACATGATAGGCGTCTTGCCGTGCTTCTTCATGATGCACCTGCTGCGCAAAGCCCACCTACTCAAACATGAGCTGTTCTCCAACTTGGAGCCTCCACTGCCCTTTCTATTTTGTTTCTGATTTGTGATGCGAATTCTGGTTTGAAACCCCATGTGCTCTAGCTCCAGGAAAACTTCGACATCAGCCGGGCTGAATGCAGCACTGATTTCGATAAGCGCTTCATCCGTGCCGCAATTGTCCGGTGGTACGGCAGCGAGGAAGCGTTTACCCAGTTCGTGCGTGGCCCATTGAGGGAGGACCATTGTCGCCGTAGTTGCTGGGGAAGTGTATGGGGTCACCTTGATACGCCCTCTTTGTGGACCCCCGATACTTCTCCACGCAAAAGCTCACCGAATGTGCTTCAACTTGCTATTGTTGAGGTTCGGGTCGACGGGGCTTAAACTTTGGCTTAAACATCATAGACATAATAGCATGTTACTTAGGACATCCCTACCGACACTGCCAGCGAAGAGGATCTCCTGAACAAGACTCAATGCTGTACATTCCTGGACTACGAGCTGCTACTGCTGACGCCTGCAGCTGCCTCCGGGTTGTGCCTTGTTAGGGTTTTGGCCAGGAGGCTCATATCTACTGTGACAGTCTTTCTTGTACAACCAACACATTCAAGTTTGCATGTTCGAGACACAGTCAAAGCTTCGATTCGTGGGGGCTTGAAGTTAAGTCAAAAGCTCATGTGATGCGATTTGGGTTTCGGGTTTATTGGGCCTGGGCTTTGAAAACCTTGAAAAGTAGGTAGATCGATGTTTCGAGGGTTCTGCCCCACCGGACACGGTCTTTTGAAGTCAAGGTTTCGAAAGGAAGTGTTCAGGGTTTGGCAAATGATCGCCATGGCATAGGGTTGCAGGACTGCTAGCTCACCAAACAACCCTAAATCACTCGACAGTCCAGCCCTGAACCCCTCTAAAGTCTAAAGCATCGCAAAGGCCCCGCAATTCTAATTGTAAGTCCCTGAAGTATCAGTCCGGACCACAAGGACAGGCCTTTGTGCAGCTGCGCGGGCAGGTCCACCTGTGCAGACCCTTGCTGCGCTGGCGCCGGCGGCTCAGCTAGGGGTTCAGGGCGTAGGAAGTCCAGTCCAAGCTTGATGTAGTTCCGACGAATGGCTGGATGCATGTATACATGTCAAGCTGTGCATGCATGCGTGCATGAATGGATGGATGGGTATGTGAGCGTATCACACGCACGCACAAACGCGCACGCACGCATGCACGCACGCACGCACAAACAAACAAACAAACCAACGAACAAACAAACAAACAAACAAACAAACACACACACACACACACTCTCACTCACTCACTCACTCACTCACTCACTCACTCACTCACTCACTCACTCACTCACTCACTCACTCACTCACACACCCGCACACGCACACGCACACCCACACGCACACGCACACGCACACGCGTACGCACA